>VZTT01028015.1:0-50698 GCA_013400855.1 Buphagus erythrorhynchus | reverse complement strand
TCTTAATCCACCTTGATATTGAACTGCCAGACACTCTGGCACCCACCTTCCCACTTCCAAATAGCTGCTCAAGTGCTGGAGACTTTTTTTTCCCCTCAGTGTAGATCCTGACAGCTCTAGGACACAAATTAACCAAGTTTTCCCCAACTGTGTTTGTGGCCTTCCACCTCAGTGGAAGTGAAAAGCTCTGGTGAACTTTGAGAAAAACAAACCATGTTTTGGGGCAGGTTAAAAACTCCAGGATCCATGTGTGTGTCCTTCAGCTTCCCTCTCTCTCCACATGAAACAAAAATACTTTTCCCTTTGCAGTTCCATGAAAGTTAATTAGTTGGTATTACTAAAACTGGGTGCATGCACTATGTATCACTATAAAATTAGAAGTACATTTTCATTGCCTGAAGAATTTCAAGGCAAAAATAAATGAGCCTTTATATCAGAAAGGTTGATGCTGTGTACAAAACTTTCTAAGTAAATGGGAAAAAAAGGTTAAATTTTGTTCATTTTAAAACATCCTGAACTGAAAAAACTTCTCACTCTAGTGAGTAAACAGAATTCTGCCATCTCAGATATTAACATTGTCTGTTCAATGTCTGGATTGGAATTATTATAAAATAATTTGCAGATGAATTAACTCCAAAACAATTCAGCTGTAGAAGCTGGAGCAGAATTCAGCTCCCCAGTGGCCTGAACAATGGGTAAGAGCACCAGGCTGGGATGTTCTGCTGGTTGCAGAAGAAAGATTCTGGGTTTGAATTCACAGGATTTAAAATCCCTGGAATGGCTCAGCCCATCCATCTTGTCAGAACACAATCACCAGAGAGAAATGTTCCAGCTGGATTGTCCTCTTGAAAAAAGAACTGGGCAGCTATTAGGGGTTTCCTAAGAGCCTTCTAAGCCTAGGAATTTGTCCTTCTTAAAATCTGAAATAGGTCAAATTTGGGAGTCTTCCATACTTTTTCCTATGAAACCTGTAAGGTGCCAGATTTTCAGGAATTACAGCACTTGGGGAGAGGTATTATTTCTGTCACAGTGAGCAGGAACAAAGGGGTGCCTGAGCTGCTGTTGGCAGGATTATTTTAATGCTACTTAAATTCTGTGCAGAAATTATGAAATCCCTAAATCAGGGATTATGGGCTGCCACCAAAACACACTGACTTGGACCAATTCCCACCCATTGTCCCAGAGTCACACCTGTGACTTCATCAGGATTCCTGCTCCATTCCCACAGAACTGCCTCTAACAAAGGGCTCAGATAACAGCAGGAGCAGCAGCAGCAGCTACATTTCTTTGAATGAAATGGGTCTCAAATCATATTTCAATCATTTTCCTTTGCAGAAAATATTTATTAGCCTGCTGCCTCTGGAAGCAGGACAGCTGCTTATGCCATGGCATGTGTTTGTAAGGGCTAAATCTACACTATCCAGTTAACAGCAATATAAATTATAAAATCCTTACCAGCTTGTACATTACCATGGATCTTCACTTTCCATTTGTAAAATTCCAAATGGCAAATTTTCATATGCAATACTCATGGATTATTTGATAAATATTGACCCCCTGTTACCATCCCTTTCTGAAGACAATTAGTCACATTCTGAAGCATTCTTGGCATTTTAGCAAAACCAGTAACTAATATTTGAGTCCCAGTACCCTCCCATCCATCTGAACCTTCCAGAATTCCCCTTCCCATTATCATTCTATAACAACACTGCAGGAAACTTTATTATTATCTGTTGAACCAAAAACTGGCATTCTTCATTTGTCTTCCCCAGCACTCATCTTCTCTGTGACATCGATCTGAACCAAAAAGTATTTCCAGGAATGTTCTCCTTCCTGAGGTTTTAAATTACCAAAGTATCAGCCAGCTCTCCTGATCCCACCCTTCAGAAAGCTTCTAGGATATTTTGAATGACACCATAAGTAATTACAGCTATTCATGTATTTGTATTTCAAAACTACCAGAAGGCATATTGACACAATAATTCTAAAGAGCACACAATTTAATACTCTTAAGATCTGACAATCTCTCCACACTTGGCCACTTCACACTCCTACTTCTTATGACTATTTAATTACAAATTGTTGGTCTAAAATATTTAAATCTTCATCAACAAATATATGTATAAAGCCTTTCAAAGGCAGTGCAAAAGATCTTTAAAATCTGCTATCACTGTCAGGACGCTGTAGCAAAAAAACAACAAACACTTGTCACATATTTCAAGAATCCTTCAAAAATAACATTGAAAACATGACAATGTTGCAGAACTTTTGCATTCTGTGATGAATACAGAGTCAGTTTATAACTGAGTATATAAATTATGGTATGTTCTGAGAAGGAAAATCTCTACATAGACCTGGAGAATCTCGTTTTCATAGCACAGACTGGGACTTTAGGAATTCGTGTTGGACTCTTCATGGCACTCACAAAAAAAGAAAAAAAAAAGAAAAAAAAAGAAAAAAAAAGAAAAAAAAAAGAAAAAAAAAAAAAAANAAAAAAAAAAAAAAAAAAAAAAGATTCTACAGTACAAATGAGGACTAGAGAAAAATATCCAGAAAATGCAATTTTGCTGTGAAATATGGATGAAATCATAGCTGATAAATGCCACAGTGATAAAACCCTGTGACATAACAAAGTGCCCCTAAGAGACAAGGGAGTGTCTGAAAGCAACCAGAAGCTCCAGTGGGATGGTCTCCTCTGACAAGATTCTGCAAATCCTAGAGAGAAACATCCCTGCCTCCTCCAGGAAAATAGGTGAGGTAGTTTGGAATCCCTGTTTTAAGGAAGCAAAAGTCAGGAGAACAGGTCAAAAAGGAAAAATAATCCTTGGTTTAAATGTAGCCTTTATGGAAATAACTTGATGAAGCTTGTATCAAAGTAAACTTCTGTAATATTTTGTCTCTTTAAATTTGAGGTGGGGGAAAATCTCTGCTGGTGTGGGGTCTACAGGCTCCAGGTGTTTAATTGGAAGGGAATTTGTTGCACACACAATCTCACTACAAAAACAACTTTACAGAACACATCCAGACCACATCCTGTCACTGCTCATGTGAATAAAATGATCCCACTTTAGCCCAACACCAAAACAGGGCTGTGATTTCAGCCTGCATTGGAATTTGTGGATTCAACAACTGCATCTAAAATTTATAAGTTTGATTTAAAACATTAAAGGAGAACATTTTAGTGGTCACCTATATTGCCTCAACCCAAAAGCATTGCAGAGGCAAGCTTTGGATTTCATTTCAGTTCATCAGCAGCATTTAAAAGGTTAAGTAATTCCACAGTCTCTCAAGTTTTCAAGTTGTGTTACTCATATAACTGCAAAGTCTCTCAATAGTTTTGGAACAGAGTAAAAAGTGCAAAATAATGAATAATTTGCAGGAATTTTATTATCTGTCCACAGCAACAGAACTGAAAATTTGTATTAAAATTATTTTGGAATATGATGAGTTTCACATAAGGTGGAGCATATGAAAATAAAAACACTTTAAGGCAGTTATTTACCTTTTCTAAAATAAAATCATTTAGGCTGTCATCCAGCACTTTTTCCCAAAGGAAAGTGAAGCTGGCTGGTAAAGAGGGCAACCCTGGGAGAGATTAATTTCTTGCCATTTTGGTCCTTTTTTTTCATTTGGTTATGTAAGGACAGTGCCTGAATGGGGTCTTCTCTTCCTCCAGAGTTTCAAAGGGGGAATGACTTAGACCACAAGGAAAGATGAACGAGATAATGACAAGGATTCTCTCTGTTGGTGTCACTCCTGATATTAAAAACCCCATGGTTCTCATTTTGCATTTGTAAATGCTTCTCTAGGTGTTCTGAATGAGTTCTGCACAAAAACTCCTTTCCTACCACATTGGGTTTTGTGTTGATTCACTGCTAAGAGTGGGAACAGCAAAGGCACAGCTGAAATCCTCAATTCCTAGCAGTGCTCCAGAGAGAAAAATGAGACATTGCTGGATTTTAACTCTCCTCATTATTCCCTAGAAGGAAAAGTTATATTTGTGCTGCCTCTAGGCAAAGTCCCATCCCACATGAACAAAAGACTGAAGCTAAGATCACATCCATTTCATCTCCTCCTGCTCTCCACAGATGCTTAAGTCCCTGACACTGTGTCTTCAGTGCTCATATGTCACAGTAAATGATTCATTAAAAATGCAGAGACAGATTGATCTTGGAAGGGGGGAAAAAAAGATCCAGAGTTTAAGGCGAAAGGAAAATAAAAATGAGGAGCCAAAAGGTGAAAGAGGGAAACACCCCCCAAATTCACATGAGAAAGACATTTAAAAATAAAGAGGAGACAGCAACTGTGCTGACATTTAATGTGTCTGCTTGGGATAAAACTCATCCTTTTACTAGCAATAAAACAACAGCCTAGCCCAAAGCCCTTGAAGCATTTTGCATCAAGTGCCTCATAAAAACAGTTGGCAATTTCTCCTAAGGTCTGTACAATATCTACATCAAACTACCCTTTTTGTTGTTGTTGTTGCTGTGTAATTAAATGGGAGCAAATCCCCATTGCAAGTAGGGAGAGCTCTCTGATCCCAGCCACCAACACTCATGCTAATTCCCAGATTCCTGGCCATGCTCAAAAGTGAGAAGGGAAAGGCAGGAATGAGCTCTATTTGTGACCCCACGGTGCTGATAAACAGGTGATTGACAAGAGTAACCCTAGAGAATGAGTGTGTTTGTAATATTTCCTGGATGGCCAGAAGGATTTGCTCTGCCAGAGGAATCCTGCAAGCAAAACCAACCCCAGCCTAAGGATAATAAGCTCCTTGAGTAAGAGACATGACATCCGTGCAAATTTTCTTGCATAGGGGACAGATTTGTTCTATTTTTATCAAAAACAATTGGTAAAATACAAATATGGACCATAATTTACATTCTTTCAGCAAAAAAAACCCCAGCAACTTGGCCAAACTCCTGCAATGGGAAGTACATATATAAATATATATATTCACACACACACCAGCAATATTTTTAGCTATGATTTCCTACTCATGTGGCAACATGACCAGCGTTCTGAAGAAGCTGAGCCAAGTGAAAACACAACCTGCAGAACAGGTCACGTTTAAATATTCTGCTATTGAAGAATATTAAAAACTACAGATTAAGTAGGAGTGTTGTAACACTTAACATTAATTAACGCTTGTAAATCATTCTGAAATACTTGGATAAAAGATGGCATAAAAGGTGTTGCCACATGTCTTGATGCTTCTAGATGTGCACAAGCCCTGACATCTTATTTTGTGTTTGGGAAGTTTCAAATCATAAAAAAAATATATGGTCATTGGATGAATTTAATGTCGGGAAGTGTTGGGACATGACAGAGAAACACAAAGGATGTCTGATTTAGAACTCAAGCAGACATCTCAATGTAAAAGAACTGAATTAGATCAATTTATTGGATCCTGGTGGGTAACCAGGTCTAGTTACTGATCTGTGGGTTAGAGCTTGGCAATGTTACTAAGCCTTAACTTGGCTGTATATTCATATATGTAAAATATAGATAATTTTCCTTCCAGTCTAGTACCACCAACTATTCACATCCCAAAAAAACCCACAACCCCTTAGTCCATGCCACCAAACAGTTTGAAAAGGAATCTAGAATCACTTAATACCTATCTGGGGCTGGTGAAGAACATAACCAGTTTTCAGAGAGCTTAGTACTTGTTGCTTGTGCAATGACAGGTCTTTATAGAATATAGAAATTAAAGGCCAGCATTAAGGCACTTGTGCTTTCCCACATGGATGTCCAGATCTAAGAGCCATGTCTTCTTTTTTATCCAGAGACAAGAGATGTATTTTATGGCATTCATTATTTATTAAAAAAAAAAAAAAAAGTGTAAGGAGTGATACCAGATTCATGAAGGAGCAGATGCAATTAATTACCTGGACACAACACGCTGGGGAGGCACAGCCACTGTTAATGGTGCATCTCACCTGGAGCTGAGGCCACAAACACTCTCCAGGTGCCTTCCAGTACCTCGGGGGAGCCCCCCAGAAACATGGAGAGAAGAGCATAGAGTGACAGGGCAACGGGAATGGATTCAAACTTAAAAGAGGCAGGCTTCAATGAGATGGGATATTGGGAAGGAGTTGTTCCCTGAGAGGGTGGGCAGGCCCTGGCACAGGGTGCCCAGAGAAGCTGTGGCTGCCCCTGGATCCCTGGAAGTGTCCCAGGCCAGGCTGGACACTGGGGTTTGAAGCAGCCTGGGACAGTGGAAGATGTCCCTAATAGATGAGTTTTCAGGTCCTTCCAACCCAAACCATTCTGTGACTCTGATTCCATGCTGTAGCAGCAGTGATGCTCCTGAGCAGCGTGCCCACAACACAGACCACCACAGCCGTAGGTCTCAGCTGGACTACCTGTAGGGCATTTTTAAGGACGTTTCCAGGCTGGGGTGGGGATGAAGGGGAAGACCAGGCCAACATTTGATCCCAGTGGCAGCGCCCCAGCCTCACACCGTCGTGTACACGTTACACCGTTGTGACCCCTCCCAGCCAGGTCCCACCGCGTGGCTGCCGGCAGCGCTTGGCCTCCATCACCTGAGCCTGGGAGCACAGCACAGGCCCCTCGACACCTCGAAGGAGCCCCGCGAAGGTGAATTACCGACACCGGGCGGGTCGGGGCGGAGCGGGGCGAGGGCGCCTGAGGGGCCGCGCCCTGAGGGGCGGGAAGGGCGGGCGGGAGCGCGCCCGTGAGGCGGCGCGCGCGGGCCGCGAGGGGCGGGGCCAGCGTAGGGGAGCGCGCTCCGCCCCGCCGCCGATAGGAGGGGCGAGCGGGGGTGGGCGGGGCTTAGCGGCGAACCCCGCGTTGTGATTGGGTGGTGCGGCCGTCAATCCGGGGCGGCCGCCGCGGCCGTGGGGAAGGAGGGGGAGGCGGAGAGGAAACAAAAACAATCGCCCGGGCGCCGCCATCTTGGGCCGGTTCTCCACACGCCACACGGGTGAATGGGTAGATATGAGATTACCACGGGGGAGCAGCGGCAGCAGGGCACCGAGGGCTGTTCCGCGCTGCCAGCGACACTCGGCGGGCTCTAGGCACGGCCGCCGCCGCCCGGAGAGAATCCCCCGGCTCGGCCTTTTCGCCTCGCCAGCTCCTAAGCTGCACTGCTGGAGGGACAAAGTTGGGCTGAGCCTCGCTGCCTCCGCCGCCCGGGAGACCGGAGAGTTGAGCCGGGGTCAGAGTTAGGGGAGAGGGTGAGGAGGGGATCGCTCCCCGCTCCGCCGTGTGGGAGGCGCGGGGAGAAGGCTCTGCCTCCCCGCCCCTGCCGTCTCCTGCTGCTCGCTCCGTGGAGGAAAAGAAAAAAGAGGAGGAAAAAAAAAAAAAAAAAAGAGGCAAGAACTGGATTGAGCTCGGAGGGGTGGATTTTGTGGAGTCTCCGTGTGAGCAGCGGCGGGGCGGCCAGGAGGAGATGTGTCCGTGAGGAGGGAGAGGAGCGTGGATCCATCCAGGAGCCGTGAGGAGCGAGAGGAGCCGGGCTCCATCCAGCCCCAGCCCGCCGTCAGCCACAGCCGCCTCCCTTCCAGAGAAACCCAGCTCTCCTGGAAGCACGGCACTCAGCAAGGATCTGCCACAGAGAATATACCACCCTCCTCCCCACCGCCTGGATACTGCATTTTAATTTTTTTTTTTTTTTTTGTACCCCATCCCCAGCCACTCTTGTGTGTTTAAATACCAAATATAGCCTCTTGCAGGGGGAGGGGATGGAAATCTCCTAGAAGAATTGGAAATCTTGCCGGGATTCGGGAGTGCTGGTGCTGGAGAAGGGCGGCGAAGACGGGGGGATGCACTGCTCTCGCTGCCTGGCCAAGGACTAGAGATTTGCCACTTCCCGGGAAGCCCGAAGGCTTGTTTGTTCCCAGACTGTTGTTTCCCCTTTCCCTCTCTCCTGGGCTACGCTAAATCCCTCAGCATTTATTAAAGAAGACCCACGTGTAGCTGGTGGCTGGTTCTTAAGGTAGTTTTTCATCGACAAACTGACAAAAACTTGCTCTCTTCGCCCCGAGGTTTGGAACTGGAATGGAGCTGCTTTTCTCCCAAACACTACACGGGGTGTGAAGAGGGGGAGGCAGGACAAAAACATCGCCTTGGACTGATCCCGATCCGACCCCCGACACTCGCACCCACGAGGGATGATCCTTCACGGCGCCTGATGTGGAAAACACTTGGAGACTCAGAGACTTGGTCGTGCTCAGCAGCTTAATCGTTGACTTATTTTTGTTTTGGTTTTGTTTTATTTATTTTTTTTTTTTAAGTGGATTCGTAGCATTACTTTTGTGAATTGAATTTTGCCACCGTTTGTACAGAAGCCAAATGACACGTGTGTTTTGAAACACGGTTCCAAATATATTTATCCCTCCCTCAATCCGGATTCTCTCTAGAAAGAGCCTGCGGGGAGGTCGTCAGTGTCTAAACAAACCTGATTTTTAGTATTTTATGAACACTACTTGCTGCAGAAATGTTGCTATAAATTGCTTTATAACGGTTCAGCAAGAAGGGAGATTTTTCCAGCTTGCAGGACCCAGAAAACTGGATACTTAAAGTCACTTAAATGTTTTAACAGCATTGGAAAATGGGAGCTGCTACTAAGTTGGCGTTTGCTGTTTTTCTTATCTCTTGTTCATCAGGTAAGTGAATGTTCCTGGATTTGTCACTTGAAACGGTGGGCTTTGGGGTCAGCACTTGAAAACTTGGGCTGGCTCTGTATGAATGAGAAGAAATCTTTTTTTTCGGGTGGCAAATGTTTGTGGATGGCAGCGACTGTAAAGGCAGAAGCTGCTTTCGTGTTTAATCTTAAAAATATATATAACGTGAGCACTTGAAACGCTCACGGCGCCTGGATTTCAGATCAATTGTGTGGAATAAATGTGGAGACATAACCACCTAGTGTCACATAAGTAAGCTGGCAGCGCAGTTATCGGTGTTGGATGCTGGTTTTAAATAAGAATTACCCAGCTGAAATGCTCTTTCCTTCAGTTTGATCTCTCTCAACCCCGCACTATTCACTGGTGAATAGCGACCTTCGTTAATGCTTCATTGAATTAGAATAGGTGCTGCTCTGAAAGGCTGAGCTCGTCCTTTGGTGATAGCGAGGGGCGTGTGCGTGCAGAGATGTACCAACAGAACTGGGGTGAAAAGCCAGGCTTTCAGTTTCTAAAGAATAATTTGTAGCCCTTTCTATTTTGCAATTCGTTCTGTCACTGCCTTGTAGTGCAGGGAAAAAAATGGACTAATTTTCTCTTTAAAACAGCAGAATTTGAGGTTCAAACACCAGCTCCGAGTCCTGGGAAGCGAGCGGGGTGTGAGGACTTCCCCACGCTTCTCCAGGAGGAAAATTGTTATGGCAGCAACCAGTGGTTGGGCAACTGTTGGTGCATTTGTGCTTGGAGCTCCATCAGTCTCACAAAAAAACCCTGTTACGAGCTGTGTGAGGATCTAATCCGAGTTTACAAGGCAGCCTGGCACTCCGTGCCCGCATTTGGAACGTGTATTTAGTGCTCTGTGCAGGTTTTTAGCATCCTTGCTGGGTGTGCAAAGCTACACTTGTTTATCGGGCTAAAAGCTCCCAGACAAGTGCTCAGCCTCCCCGTGTGACCAGGAGAAGGGAGTAATGAGATCCCTGTAAGGATGCCTTTTAAATTTCCAGCGTTAGGAGCTGGAGGATTTTGCTGAAGAGGCCGTTTTGCTGTGGTTAGTAAATGGATAAGTCTCGTCTTGTGTCTGTAGTGCTATCGATCCGCGCTGTGTGCGCTAAATGTGCTGTGAAATGGCGAGCGCTGCCAGGGAGAAACCCAAAAACCCCGCCTGTGCTAACCAGGGAAACGGCACAGCAGGTTAAGGACAGCCAGAAGGTTGTTCAGGAGGTTTAGTTTTTATTCTTCTTTTGAAACAAAACATGATTTCTGACAATTTTTGCCTTACAGCAAAGACGTGTGTGTCGTCTTTTCCTAATGCCTGATTTTTCAGCTCAGCAGCGTTCCTCTTAATTCAGCAATATGTTTTGTAGGGAAACTTTTTTCCCCCCTCTCACCAACAGTTTCTGAAAGACTTGCTGCCATCTGCTCTCCATGTCTGTCTCTCTTCCACGTCCACCTCTTAAGATCCTTTTGCCTAGAGCACAGAATAGTGGTTTTTGTTGACATTACCTATCACACTTAATAGAAGAACAGCTAAGCAGTGGAGAACATCTTTTCTTTAACATTTCTTGCCCAGGTTGTCCTTGGTAAGGTGAAAAGAATGTTTCTCTTGCCTGTGAAGAATTAATCTTGGCTAAATGAGCAGGAAACTGCCTGCAATCCGGGCTGCTTCTCATGTTAATGACATTGTTTTGGTGGTTATGCCAGTATTACACATTAAGTGTTCCGGTACTTAAGAATTATTATACTATTTTCTACTCACACCAGGACTGCAGACACTCTAAAATTTTAAGCAAGTCTAAAAATAAATAAGTTCAACAGTAGACTGTTGGGTTTATGATCAGAACTACAAGATTATATAAGATTTTAAGCTTGAAATACAGGCGTTTTTATGAGTAGTGTTTCTTAATTGACTTGTTACAGTTTAAAACTCTACCTGATGAATTGGTTCTCGCATCATCATCACCAGAACTTTCTTTTTCAGTCTTTAGTGTGAAAATCAGTCTGCCCAGGTTCTATATTTCGGAATATTGGCAATGGTTGAGAAAATCCTGGAGTTCAGGTGTGGAAATGCCTCTCTCTGGTGTGCAGCTCCATCTCCTCACAGGCTGTTGCAGCGATTTGGGGTTTGGTTTTACTGTATTTGTTCATTTATTTTTAAATACAGCTATTTTCTGCAGATGTGTACATGGCCAATTAATACGGGGGTTCTTTTAATAGGTGAAAATGTTGTGGTTTTATTCTGCGTGGTGGGTGTGGAAGTGCTCTTTAGGTTCAAAGCGATTTATTTTATTATCTGTAAACTGCTCTATGAAATCCTGTAAATGTACTGCGAATGGACAGGAATTTCCAGTGAGTTTAATCATCTTTGTTAAGAGATTGAAAAATATTTCCCTATCTGACTAAGATATTTGAAAAAGAGCATCTGTGTTGTTATTAGGCTTTTAAAATATTTGTAGATGCTTGGATAAAAGTGGGTGTAGGTTTGCACCCATCTGTAGGAACTCCAGAGGCTGAGATGAGTACATATTAACTAAACAAGAAAACAAAGTGCCCGGGTCAAGGTTCTCCATGTGCCCTCTAATATACTTCTGAGATAAACCTGTGTGCATGTTTGATTTCAGAAGGAGCAGAAGATCCTGGAGGAATAATAAAATACTTCAGAACAAGCTTCCTGTGCCTCTGCTGTAGGTGAGGCAAGATTGTAGGAGAGCTTCACAAGAAAACTTGTGACTAAACCAGCTTGTTCATCAAAGAAGGCTCTCTTCAGATATTATCTGTGTGCTCCCCTCCCCCAGGGAAGTGTGCTTGTGTTCTGGTGATTTTGTGATTGCTGAGCTACACTTTAGAACATTTCAGGAACAGAGAATGGGCACTTTCATAATTTTCTGGGATTTTTGAAACAGACACCCCGTGCAACTGAAAGTGTGGGAGTTGCTGAAGTAGTGGATTTTCCTCACCCATAATCTTAGTTTAAAATCTCATTGTTCCTTTTATTACTCATAAACTCCTCATTTCCCAACTCATCATCTCTTCTGAGATACCTGCTCTGCCTTTGGTACCTGGGTGGTCCCTCATCAAAGTAGTTCTGCAGTCTCCTACAGGGAAAAAGACCTGGATTTTTTAGAACTGAAGCTAAAATCAAGCTAAAAATCACCTAAACAAAAGGAGCAGTATCAGGAAAGTGTTGGTCCTCTCTATTTCTCCTATTGCCAGATCATTCTCAAGCCACTCAGAAGGTCTTGAGTAATTTAGCTGAAGGTACTGGCATGTCAAAGATACCTTTGTAGTTGAAGTAGTATTTTCACCGCATGGAGGATGTTTTATTCTCTGATTTTTAATTTATTATTCTCCTGTCTCACAGCGATTATTATCAGAGAAATTATTTTTAAAATTGTATCTTTTTCCCTCCTAAAAAAATAATCTATCAAGAACTGTAAAACCTGCTTTCCATGCTATAACTTTAGAAGCTGAATGATTGGGTGTCCTGAAGGAATTGAGGGGGAACATGAGACTTTTTCTTTGATTTTACCTGTGTAGTGTCCTTTTTTTTAACCATCTTTTCACTATTAACTTGGTAACCCTTGAAAATCCTGCCACAGGTTTGGGAACGTTTGTGAAATTTTCTGCTGGTGTGTTCCCTGTGAGCTGTCCATGATCGTGGTTGGACTCTAATCACTTTGTTCACTTTATTGCAGGGCAATAAACCACTTCAGAGTTAGTATACTGCTTTTAAAGTAAAGATTCCTTTATTTTACCTGAGACCACAAGTTTTTATATTAAATGTATTGCCACTGGACACTCCTAATGTTGCTGTTGAGAGCAGGACTTGTTTCATTAAATAAACCTATTTAATAATGTTTTCAAGCATAGACTGAATTATGGAGAGGCTGATGTTATAAATGATTACAGCTCAAAAATCTGTTAACTATTTCAAAGTAATCTGTTAATACTTAGCAGTTACAAACCCTAAATCTTCTGAAAAGAGCTGTAATTGTGCTAATGCAACATCAGAACATGTGAGCATCCTTCTGGTAGAACTCTGCTTTCCAAACATTTCCGGAGAGATGCTGCTGTCATGAGTTTATTTGCATCTCTACCCTTCACACACAAGGCTTTGCTGAAGAAAAGGCTTAAATAAGTTTGTTTGCATGTGCTGGGTGTAAGTTGAGGGGCAGGTGTTCTGTGTGAGGGAAAAGCTCTTTTCTGTAAGAAGAGAATTACTGTTAGCAGGAATAATAGTTTTCAGCTGGGTGTAATGGAGAGTTTTTTGAGTTGTCCCATTCCCACCTTTCTGGAATTTGGGGCTAAAATCCTTAGGTGTTGGGTTTGGCTGATTAGCAAATGAGGACAGACAAATACTTTTTTTTCTTCTCTGTTTAACCATAGACATTAATTTTTTCCATATCATTAGTTCTAGAGAAGGGGAAAAATAACAGCACCTCCAATGTTTTTAATTCCTATTCTTTCTACCTTTTCTTCCAACCTTCTCCACTTGTAGTTTTTCCAGGCTGTAAAAAGAGAGAGGTTGACAAGGAATCTGATTGTGGAAGAGGTTTCTTGGTGTAGGAGAGATGCATTTCCACCACTTAATTAGCTGAAAGCAGCTTAATGCAAATGCCTTCTTGAGCTGGTTGGTAGCATCCATGAGCTGTTAGCTCTCTGATGTTCCTGAAAATGAAAATTCCGTAAAAAGATCAAGAAAACTGCGGATTTTACAGCCAAGTTCTTGTGTGATGAAATCTTAATGTGTTTTTGTTGCCTTGGTGCTTAAAATTCGGCACATCTTATTTCCTGTTATTTCCATATGGAATTGAAGTGATATTGGATGCCAGTGACTTTATGTGGCATCTCTTGTCTTCTCTCCCTGCGCTGTCTTGTGTGGTGGTGGAGGGGTTTTTTCTTAGAAACAGTTTGTGACTACAGTGCCAAACAGCAGAGCATATTTAGCCTTAATCCCCCAGAAAATGAATATTTACTGCCATGTTGTTTACGTTGCATATCTCTGTGGCCAGGAATCCCAAATGTACATTGGATACATCAAATCCTTCAGTTGCTGGTGCAAAGAGAGCAGGGAGGGTTTTTTCCATTGCATAATTATCGTCATGGTTTCACAATAATTTAATTCTTGATGGGGAAAGTCAACATTCATGATTTTCTTCAGAATTCCCTAGTTCAAGCTGTAACTGGAAACAAGAAAAACAGAAAATTCAGTTACTAACTGGGGACATAAATCTTTGGTGATGTGGTGAGAGGTATTAGAAAAACCCTTGGAAAGGAGGGAAGCTTTTGTGGGAAGGCTACTTGTTCCTGCAGCTGGAGGTGGTGTTGGGATGGGATCAGCTCAGGCTGGGAGGTGGAGTGTGAGGTCCTGCTGGTGACAGCACCTCACCACAGCTGGGTGCAGAAAATTGGGCTTTTTCTCAAGTAGTTCAGTGGAAGAATGTGCCTCTCTCTCCCAGCTCCTGTTCCAGTTCTCCCCGATTAATTAATCCCCATTCTAGGCGCGCAGTCAAAGAAGTATGAGCGGGATGGGAGCCTTTACCTCTGCTCTTGGGACTTCCTTTGTGAGGTTTTCCTAATGAACTGTGCTGGGATTCCTTCATGGAGAGAATGAGCAAGGCACACACTTGCACTGTGTTGGTGCCAGCAAAGGTCTGAGCAGTGGCTGTGCCCCCCCAAATCCTGGTAGCTTCGCTGCAGCAGCAGCGACACTCGCGGGGTTGCCAGCTCCGTGTTTTGTTGGGCTTGGAAGGGAAATTAAGTGTTTACAAATTCTCAAAACACCTTGTGAAAGGCTTGGTAACTTTTGTGTTCTGCTGGTGTTTCTGGTTAAAGTGGTGCAGGATAATCTGTTTTACTCAGGATGCAGGCAGTGCACATTGTAATTAATTTCGGTGTTATTCTGGATTTACTCACCGAGGTGGCTGGTTGGGAGCTATTAAACTGCACTTCTTGGTCCTGATGGAATGTTGGGGACTGTTGGCAAGAGAGCTACAAGTTCTTCAATTGATTTAAATGAGTACATATCACCTTTGGAGATTCCTTACTTTGTTAAAGCATAAGTTCTTTTTTTAAGGATTTATATGGATCCGTAATTAGGTGGTAATTCAATACAAAATGCTGAAATGACAATGTAATTAAAAGCAAACCCCTATGTACTCTTAACTGTGATGGGCATGTAAGAAATGCCAAATGCATTTCTCTACTTTTATAACTCTTTAATTACATGAGGGAAACATTGTCTATAGTTAGTGAATAGATAATGAAGAAGAATGCTCTATCTTGGCCAGAAAGAATATTTCTCAAATTCTTTTGCTTTCTGAACTTTGAGATATTCATCTACCTCATTAAAACTAAGAGAATTAAGATTGTATTTTGCATTTACAGCAAAATTGTAGATTGTAATTACAATACAATTTAGGCATTGCTGTCTGATCTGGTTTTGGTTTTTGCCTAAATGAGGCTATTGTCACACTTGGGAAGATTTCCACTTTCTCTAATGATGGCAGCAAATGAGTTAAGTTTTGCTGGTTTAATTCTGAACATGGACACCGTAAAAGCTGATACCAGAGAAGGGACTAAAGGAGTTTAATCTGAAGGTTCTGTTAGAAAGTATCTGTATAATTATTTTGAAAATGCTAAGAATCTGTATAGCTCAAAATTGTGTTACTTTTCAAATAACTAACTCTTTGTGTGTCTTTTATCTCTAAATGGGATGCACATAAGAAAAGTAATTTTTCTAACTAATTGCAGAGGTTCTTGGGGTAGATTGACTTTTAAAGTTGGATGCTACATCCATCCTTTTTAGAAATGTAGGAGGGAGTGCTCAAAAACATTTAGGATATGATTTGTGTATTTTCTGAAAGATACCAAACTTTTTATGAGGGCAAAACATGCAGTTTTTATTTTGTTTCTGCTTGCTTGCTTTGGGATTTTCATGTTTGTTTGGTTTGGGATTTTCTTGTTTGTTTTTTATGGGGAAAAAAAAATGGAAACAGGTAAGGCAACTAACTCCGTGATGGTTTTAAATTTTTTTTTTTGTATGATTGACTGTAGATGTGAAGAATGTTTTGGAGACGATCCGTGGCTGGTCTCTTGTGCCTGTTTCTGGAGTTCCCAGTGAAATGAGGCTGTGGAGGGAACACAAACCCTGCTCAGCTCCAGTGCAGCCCTGATAGTGTTGCAGCCTGTGCCAAGTGGTGTCTAATGAGATGACACAAAGCACGGTCTGAGGGCCAGTGCCAGCAGGCAGCACAGGCAGGGCTGAAGCAGAATTCCTGCAGCTTCAGCACTTCAGTATTCCCTCATCTCCTGCCTGAGAGCATGGAGTGTGTGCCATTGGTGTGCTGTGAGAACATTGGCATCATTTACTGCCTTCAGCTCAGCCCTGTGTTAAACTGGGAACTGTCCCACTTAGAGAACACCCGACCCACAGCACCCCCTCACCTGCTCTGGGGCCAGGGCAGCATTCCAGGGATCTGTGCTCAGGCTGGCACGGGGTGCATGTGCTCAGGCTGGGACCAGTGGCCTGAGGGCCAGGATACAGTCCTTGGGCCAGCTGTGATCTGTAGATGGAGAATTTTCTTTCTTCAGATTATCTATTTCATGTTTAAAGGTGATTCCAGTTTGAGATGAGCATTGGCAGCTTGGATGCAGACCCCGTGCAGTTTTCTGTAATCTGCTGCCTGCCTGGTTTTAATGTCACTTTTTAAATGTCACTTCATCATCATAACGGCTCTGAGTAAAAATTGTCATTTCCTCTTTGAAATGACTTTTGAGTGTGGTGTCCACCAAGCCTGCAGGTTGTTTCCAGCAGAGCTGGCACCCATTCTGGCAGTCCCCACTTGTACTGGTGCAGAGGGTGCTGTGTCCCAAGGCTCAGGACACCACATCTGTCCTTGTGGAATTCCATGAAATCCCCATGTGCCCACCCCTGGAGCCTGCTGGAGTGCCATCCCTGCCCCTGCACTGTCTGCAGCCCCCCTGAGGTGTTGCCAGGTCTGAGCCAAGGTGGGTCCCAGGGAAGCCCTTGAGGGACCCCTTGGTGCTCCTCATCCTTCTCAGACTGTTCCCTGCAGGATCAGCTCTGTCCCATCCCAGGCTGGCTCTGTCTCCAGATCCTTTACTTGTTCACAGAGCTGATTTTAGTGGCTTTCAGCAGCTTCCTGCCTTTTGGTGCCTCACCAGCTTGTGATTTAGCAGTGAGTTTTATTTGTAACTGAAGCCTGACCTTATTTTTTTCAGGTTGACAGCTCTTATCTCACCTAGATAACACTAATCTCCATTCCTTAAATGCTGCCTAAAGATTGGAGTGGTCTTCATTCTTTCAGCTGGATTTTAAATACTTGGATTTCAGTATCAGCACATAAGTTGAAATTTGATCTGTTTTTAAAAGCTATTTTTAAATACGACCAATCATTTTATCAAGCCTTCTAGCATGAAAAACTCTTTCCTTCTAGGAATTTCCACATAAACAGGGAAGTGGTTTAATTTTGTTGTCGAGTTACAGTGTTGAGTGTACCAGACAAAATTAAACTTTGCAGTAACTGTTAATTTTAGAAATTTTTGCTAGTGTTTGTCAGTAGAGGGTACAGATAGTTCTCTTTAGCTCCCAGCAATTACATGATGGAATAGTTTTCTTTAAATATTTCTGTGTTTCAGGGTTGAAAAACATTTAGGCTGTGAAAGTTGCAAAATGTCACACAATTGGAATTACTGTACTTTTAATCAAGAATTAGGTTATTTATTTTTCATCATTTGTTTATAAAGCTGCTTTAAAAGTAGCATAGAAACTGGTTAAATATTTTCATTTTAACTCTCTGATCTTAAATTTTGGAAAGGGTCTGTTTTGCAAGTTCCTGGGGATAATTGAATTTTATTAAATTTAACACAAAGCCTATAAAAAAGATTTTCTGCAACGGCTTTGAAAAATTATAACAGCTTGGTTACGGTTTATTTAACTTCACCTTGTGTCACTGGGACAGACCCCAACAAACTAAGGCTCATCTGACCTCTCCCATTTGGCGTGGTGCAGATCAGAAGTGAGCTCTTGATGAGTTTCTATGTGCTGTGCTTGCTCTAAAACCAAGCAGTGAAAGCGTGATTAATTTGTGAGAAGGTGATTTCAAACCACAGGATGGCTTTGCTTCCATTCCTGCCCCAAACTCAGCATTTACCATTTCTCTGGGAAACCACCCATGAAAACAGTGCTTTCCGGTGAAAGCTGCCTTTTCCTGTTCAGCTGAGAAAGTTCTGAATCACATCCTTTTGGGTCAGAGGCTTCCAGGGAAGCCAGGAGAGCACAGATCCCACTTTTTATTCCAGTGGAAATGGAGTGGATCCCTCCTGAAAAATCCTGATGCTCCAGTGTGCAGCTGGACTTTTCCAGTGGCTTAAAAGTATTCAGATGGATGGCAAATCAAGCAAAATTAATTTCCTAGAACCTTGTTTGAAAAATATTTCTCTGAAATTTAATAATCCCAGAAATTTTCCTCTTGATGTCACAAATGCTTTGGTGTTGGAAGCTCTGTCATTCAAAGTGAAGATGGGAGAGATGAGGTAAATGATGAGTTCCTATTTCTTCATGTGTAAGAGTGAAATATGTGTGTTGTAATTTGGTTTTGATGAAATTGGGATATTTGCATGCTGACAAAGTATATTCTGGAGGAGCTTCTGTTGCCCATCGGAGCTCTTCTCCCCACTGTCGTCCTCCATTCTGAAACAGAAATTCAGTCATGCAAAAATTTTAGAAGCCCACAACATCCACGATTTTTACTTGTTCCTCCAGCAGTTCAGCCAGCTTCAAAAACCCATTAATCACCTTCTACTTGTCCAAAAAGGTTGGTTTAGTTGTAGGATATTTAAGAAAAACTGACAGGAGAACAGTGAGAGTTCCTCTTCTTTGTATCTGATTCCTCACCCACATCCGCATTTTGTGCTGAAGTCACTCCTCACCCCGGGCTCAGCCCTCGTGGCTCTTGGGTTTGGGTTGGGCTGATCCAATCTGCTAAAGCAGCAGAAGTGACTGGAAAAAACAGCACGGAGCTCTCTGCACTCAGGATCAAAGACAAGAGTTGGGTGAAAGATGATGGAGCAAGGAAAGGGATGGATGGAATAAGGGCTGGCAGGGACACTGCCTGCATTGTCCTAGGAAGTGAATTATCAAGGGAAATGCCACCTCAGGGTTGGTGGATGAAGCTGTTCTGTGCATGGATTGGGTGAGAAAGGGGAAATAGCACAATTCATTATCCTTTTTAATAACCTTCATATTCTGAAAGAATTTGCCTCTTTTCAGCGTTCTTCTGAGGATCTCAGTGCAGGCCTGTTCTCACAGGGTTTTTTCCCCTCTTCCCTTGCTTTTTAAATATTTTTATATCACATTTTTCTCTAGGGGCCCTAGACTCAAGATTTCCAGGCAGAACAGCTGAGGGGCCTAGCACAGGCTCCCTGAGAAGCTGTGGCTGCCCCTGGATCCCTGGAATTTTCCAATGCAAGGTTGGAGCAACCTAGGGTAGTGGAAGGTGTCCCTGCCCATGGCAGGGGCATGGAATAAGATGAGCTTTAAAGTCCCAACTCAAACTGTTCTGTGATTCTGTCATTCCAAGGAATAGGTGCTAAAATTCACTCCTGTCTCACAGGTTCTCTGGTAACAATGAGGTGGGAACTAAATAAAAGATTCAGACTGACACAATCACAGAATGGCTGATACAGTGATCAGTAAAATCCAGTTATGTCTCAGGTTTTAGGAAACTGTTTGGAAAGACTGTTTGCAACATAATCTTAGCAGCATCTAATTTATGTTACTTCAATTGTAGCTGCAGATGTCCTTAGAAATTTCGTTTTGAGCAGGTGGACATAAAACTTTGTGCTAAAATCTGATCCAAGAAGATAACAGACAGAGCTAACAGGTCTGGAAATGATATGGGGAGAATGCAGGGAATGTCCTTTACATATGAAACCCTAACTGATAATGCCTGAATGTACTGAATCAAAACACTTAACACAGCATCAGGAATCCCATTTACAAACAAGGGCTGATCTGATGAGTTTTGCATATCAGATGAACAGCCATGGAGAGGCCTCAATCCCAGGAGCATCTTCAAGTTGCCAGGGGACTGTGTAAGAACCAGGGGACCTGTCAGGAGCTTGTCAGTCATGAATTGACAAAAGCCATAAACCAGGAACATCTTCCAGTCAGCAGGGCACACTTCTGGAAAGAAAATCTATGGATGGGCTTGTGGTGCTGAGAGTTGAGCTGTTAACCAAGTCTTTGGGACAGCACCTAAACTCACCAGCCTTTTGTTCACTGCAGTGTGAAGTCAGCCTCGGGCTGTTTCTGGGCTTTGTTCAGACTTCCTGTTACTGTTAATCTTCCCTGAAATTCCACATGAGGACAACTTCTGTGCTAAAATCCAAGCATGGGCACTGAAATGGAGATAAATTGTTCTCTAGTAGCAGTTTTCTGAAATGCTGCATAGAGCATGACTGGAAGTCAAATCAGTTTAAAAAACAGAGGAATCTTACCTGAGCTATTATCCCAGCCATGGTATCTCCCAGCTCAGCCTCCATTGTAGGGAAGATAGAAGCCAATGTTCCAAGGCCCAGGCTGCTATTTCCATCATCCTCTTCCTTTTTCAGTGAACTGTGATATTCAAGTTGCTTTTCACTTAAAGCAGAAATTTTAAACCTTTATTTGAGGTGGTAGCTTCTGCTAAGGGACAGTGACAGCGACCTGGCATCACTGGAGAGCAGAAGCTTCAATGTCCATTGGTTTCTTTTGTGCTCACCTCTTGGGATCCATATCCTGGGAGTATAATGTTAAAGCTTTTCTGTGGAATTTCCAGTAGGTGCCTTTTGTAGGAGAGCACCTATGTGGATTCCTTTAAAAATTATTGTTAATCTAAGCAGATGGCCTCAGTCCTGGGTAGGGGTGACTGCATGAAGGCATCGAGTGTAGAAATGTCATGGCTGTGGGCAGGAATTTGTGTGTGTGCCCTCTGTTCCCTTCTGGGTGCTCAGGGCAACTCCACACTCTGTGGCCAGGACTCCTGGATTTCTCCTGTGACTCTACAGGGAAGTGACATGCCAGAGTTCAGGGCATTCCTAACCCTGGTATCTCTGCATAAATAATCCTGTGGTTAAATAAACATCAGAAGAGGGGAAACTAAGGCAGTTGGAATGTTCCATCTACCTGAGCTGTGGGACTTAGTGCTGGCTAGATCCAGGGTGGACTGAGGTGTCAGGCTCTGGCTCAGCTGGGTTTTTAAGGAAGGGAGCTCAGGAAATCCTGGGATTCCTCGTGTGGGCTCAGTAACACCAGCCTTGTTCCTGATAGGACAGAATAAACCACTCCTAAGGGTGCTACACCGAAAGTTGAGTCATCGTTGCTGTTTGGCCAGTGATTTACTAAATATCTGTTGCTGTGTTGGGTGTCTGGAGGTAATCATTGTCCTGGGGAAAAAAAACCCAAACAACAAAAGCCAGCCAAGCAAACAACAAAAAAATCCAAATGAAAAAACAATTTTTCTTCTCCTTTGCAAAGGCAAATTCTCTTTATTGATCTTACTGTTAGAACTGTTTGTGTTCACGTTCAAACACTCATTGACTACCTCAGGATAAACACCTGGAGCAGGCAAGACATAAGAATTCTCCCATAAATTTTTTTGTTGCATCTGTGAAGCTTTGGTGTTCTTCTGGCCTGCCAGGAGGATTTATTGCTGAGTGAATTCCTCAGCTGTGACAAGAGGAACACCTGTTTCTGTGTGAGCACAAGCACTTCTCCATCAAACACAACATCTGGCAGTAGAAGCCCTTAAACTTGTGTTTATGACTACTCGGGGTAAGAGACTCCAAATACAACTTTGGAATTTCTCTGGAGAAAGTCAGCGATCCCTGTGACACCAATGCTTCCTATCTTAAGGAAAATAAAGCCATAAAAATATATCATCATTCTGTCCCTTAATACCTGAAAAGTCTTTATTTTGCTACTAATGAAACACATTCTTTTGGATGTTGACATTTCTTTATCTTCAATAGCTAAGAATAAAGGTTCCATATGAACACATATATAACTTAACTAAATATAAACAGCTTGAAATCTGCCGAGTTATTTTCTGTTCTAAAAATTCCCAGCATCAAACTTGAAGGATTTCCCTTTTAAACATCATTCTGGTTTAAATCAGGTTGGGAATTGGAAGTGAATAACCCAGATACTGTTAAATACCTGTAATTTCTCCATCCCAATCGATGCCAACATCCTACCTTTGTGTGATAACCACGGAAATGCATTTCAGGATGTTTTGGGGCTGAGTACCTTGCTAACTTGTCTTTTCTTCCTGCTTAGCCTGCTGGCCAGCTGCTTTACATCAAATTCACCCAAATGATTGATGAAGGTACTTTTAACAGAAAAAGTACATCTACTAATGATGGGTAATTAAAGTGTAGAACTCAGTGTTTCAGAACATGTGGAAATAAAAAAAAATGATCTCGCAGATGGACAAATTCAGGGAGGAATAGTTTGTTCAGAAGTGATTAAACTTGGGTCTGGATGGAACTTCCAGATTAAATAATTCCTGATTGCTGAACACTGCTGCCAAAAGCCTTTAGTTCATCCTACAGTTCATATTGTCTGATGGTTTTGAAATTCTCCTCAAAAGGAGAATTCAGATTAAATTTAGGCCAACCTTCTGTTTGTGCTTTACAACACTTCATGTGTTTGGACACATTGGTTTCCTCATCTCTTCCAAGCTGGACACCAGTTGTAGTCTCAGAGTTTGTGCTGGAACTTTCCAGAGACACCATTGAAGCAGCGTCCCTTGCCCTGGAGGTTCCCTGCTCCCTGGGACTCTGGATTTCTCTGGAAGGGAGCGGTCCCTGCCCTCCCTAGGCCGGGTTTTCCTCGGGCTGGACCCGGTGTGGCAGAAGGGAGGGAGTGGAACCAGTTGGGAGCCCGTGCAAAGTTCGCTCAGCTCCGGACACCGTCTGGTTTTGTAGAGCTCAGTTGTGGCTGTGCTTGTTCCCTGCTGCTTCCCTCTGCGCTGTGCTCGGGGAGGATCCTGTAGGGTGTGCGGGGCAGGGGGTGAGCAGTGGGGTCTGTGGGGGGTGAGGGAGTGAATCTGTCCCCCTGAGTTCGTGTGATCCATCCCAGGCTGGGTTAATGCCTGGATTCTCTTCACACTCGGCGAGCCTGAAACATCCCGTGTCAGCAGATTGAGTGGCACGTGGTGCTGGCCCCTCTGGGTGACTTCAGGCACAGTGAGACATGGCAGTGACACGGGCTAATCCAAACTGAGTGTCCTGGGCTCTTCTCAGTCGCTTTCGTGTCTCGAGTCCTCTGCTTCTGCTGCTACTTTATCAGCAGTGCTGCTTGAGCAAAACAGATCCAAATGAGTTTATGTGATTTGTACTCCTGTGCTCAAGTACAGATTTTTTTATTTCCCTTGGTATTAAGACTCATGCATTGATAATTTTGAAGTTAAAATTCTGAATTTCTAGTTCCTACACGCTGGCCTGAAAAGTTTTTTCATCTTTTTACTGTGTGCTGGCAAAAGAACTCCTTGAATAGCTGCTTTGAATACAGGGTACTCCAGGCTGGTCTGATTCTCCAAAATGCTGTGAAATCCAAAATTCATCATATCTAGTAAGTATTAGCCCATGGTAGATTCCATGAAGAGATCCTTCTTTGCCTCTCACTCACCTGCCTCCATGTGCAGTGGGTGGAATGCTATTTTCAGGGAATCCTGCATATTGGAAGCAGCCACTTCACTTCTGGGGAATTCATGCTTATCAGAGAATGGCATTAATAGACAGAATTGTAGCTTAAATGTCTTTTTTGTAATCTTTCATGCAGCATAGCTTTAAAAATTGTCATTTTCCTCGCTCACTGATGTTTGGTAATTTCCTAGGAGTGTTTTTAGAGACGTCTTAGAGGATCACCTGTCTGGCAGGTCCCTCCCAAATAAACTAATGCAATATATCCACAGTCATCTTTGTCCTCTTATCTTTGAGAGGCAGGAGAGATTTACCCCATTGCCTCTGGGCATGGGGAGAACTTGTGGAAAACGTGTTTAGGGAACCCTCTTGAGCCTTTTATTGCCGTGGAATTTGGAGTTTTCATCATCAGACTTAAGGCTGTTACTTTGTCAAAGTGTCAGGAAGCTTTGGCTTTTAAATGGAGTAACAGCATTCATGTTCTGGCTTTAAATGTGTTCTTGAAGAAGAACAAGAAGGTCAAAATCATATCCTAAAGTGCTTTCCAGATTTCAGGTCACTAGATAACATTTTCTTAATTGTTATCTAAATTTAGAAGACAAATTATCTTGTAGTAGCAAGTGCAGTGCTTTTGCCCTAAAGCTTTTGTTTGTGGTGTTGTTTTCTTGTGTCATGTACACAAAGTTCCCTGATTCATGCATGGACTTTGGAATTCTGGTTTCCACTGGAAGTTCAGTGAGAACTGTCAGAACCTGCCTTGTCTTTAAATAGCCACAGTGTTATTTCTCCTAGGCCATGTGGTTCATTCCATAAGATGAGATAATAAAAATTAAACTTCACGTAGCTGGAGTTAGGATTGAAACTAAATTTTATTTGCTATTTTAAAAGCAGCTATCTAGTTTTAGTTATTCTATCAAATTTACCTCATTAAAATTTTGCAGTCCTTTAAAATTTCCTGCTCTACCTAAATATTTGCAATTTGTTTTAACTTAAAGAATCGTGGTGGAATTGATCAGATAAGCAAATTGAAAATTGGCCAGAAAATAGATTGCCTTGGTGTGGCTCTATGAAGTGCCCAGTTAAATAACAAAATAACACCAAGAAATAAGCTTAATTCATAGTATATGAGGGTATTTCTCCAAGCATTCCAGTTTCCACAGGCGTAGGAGACTCAAAAGGTGTGCAGAGTCTCCCTTTGTTAAACTGCTTTTTGTGGGAGGTTAAAGTTACATTAAAAAATTAAAAAAGTGTTGCCAGTAGGCCTAAAGATAGGAAATTCTTTAAATAGCTCGGGCAGATGAACTCCAGGAATGCTGCAGAGCTTCAGGAGGATGCTGCTGCCTGTGCAGGAAGAATAAACCAGGTGCTTTTCCACAGAAATTCAGTGAAACCTCCACTGTGAAGTGTGGGATGAGTTACTGGGACTTTGCTGCTGGAAAATCTCTGTTCTGCAGCTGAGAGCTGGAACAGCAAAGTCAACAGATTGGGGAGGATTTGGGGAAAAAGGCATTCAGGAATCATCCTTTTGTCTATAAATTTATGGAGAGACTGAGGAATCTCAGTCCATGTGGAGCCAGGAGCAGCGGGATGGTCGGTGGTGCCTGCAAGAGAGGAGATCTCCAACTGAAAGGTATCAGTAGAAATCCTAAAATTCCATATTTTCAGTGAGTCCTGGTGCAGGGGAGGCTGCACACTCTGTCTGTTCTGAACTGAGGAATTTAACACCGAGATTTTTGAATAAGGCTCATAAATTTTGGATTTGCTGCTGCGTTTCATGAGCTCTCCTGTGGAATGCAGGGCTTCTGGAGAAGCTGAGCCCAGTGCAGAAATTCCCAGTTTTGTTCTTTGCCTCTGTGGGTTTATAATGTTGTAAATTTTCACAGCTGTTGCCTCAGGGTTGTAAGATGATGGATTTTTTTGTGAGTTTGTCTCTGCCAGGTTCTTGTCGAAGGGTAGATTGTATGAAAACCTTGGCAGAAGGGAAAACTTTAATGCAAGACACTTTTAATAAAATAAATGAAATTATTGCTAGTGAGTAGGCAAAATCATAAGGGACAATGGGCCAGAATATAAGCAAAATAACCAAGGTAAACAAGCAATAAATTGCTTTTGTATCAAAAGATACAATATATATATTAATACATAAATATTCCATATGTAGAGATGCACCATCTCTCCAATTTTTAGTTCCTCTCTAAAATATAGAAGCGAGGTAAATTTTTTTATAGAAAGAAAATTGAAAAGAAGTTGATTATTTATATTCTCAAGTCATTTCCCAAAGCTAAAGAAAACTGTACAGAAAATCCCTCACTTTATTGCTGCCTGCTGAGTTATGGTCTGAAATGTAGAGGAGCAAATCAGAACTTAATTCAGTATTTTGAGAATTCCCACTCTATACCAGCATTGTAAAATAATTGTAGCTGTTCACCAGTCTTCCTTACCAATACTTTATTCCATTCTTTGTCCAGGGAGCTCTCCAAGTGTATTTCAAATTACATCAACTTATTTCAAAGTGAACAGAACAGCTTTGTAATCAGTGATAAATATCTAATTAAAAGATAATTAAAAATGCTTGTCACATAGAAGCATATGACTTTTAAGTAAAAGTTGTTTCTGCTTGCTTGGGAGGTGATAAGATTGTGGACTAAATGTGATTAATGTTCTTTGCAGATGTTGCTTTATATGCTTAGGCTTTCAAAGTAAAGCAGTCTAGACTGTCTGTCTGCATTCTCCTACAGCTTTGATCTTGATTAAAACTGGTTGTATTACATTTATCATCTTCCTTTCTCGAATGCCAGAAAGTCTCTTAACTGGTTTTTGTATCTGTATTTGTTTGTAGAGAAAGATCCTCAGTATCATCTCTAACTGCTGGAAAAATTACACATTTGGATACATTCAGCAAGTGGCAAAAAATGGGTATTTTGTATGTTGAAGGGCTTTAAAGAGTCCTTTGGGTTATTTCAGGTGCAGCAAATAGAAGTCCAAGTGTTGAACTCGCAGGGAGTGAAGCAGGTGAGCCCTGAGTGGGTTTTTCCCCTGCTGTTGGATGCAGATCTGAGGGAAGGTGGAGGATGCTTTGATCCTGTGCTGCACTCAGCTGTATTTGTGGCACCTCTGATACTGGTGATCTGTAATATCCGTTGCTTTCTGCTCCAGCAAGATTTTTCTTCCTGATTTCCACCCTCCCGACTCTGGAGGATGGAGCTGGATTGCTTCAGGCTCTGGAAAAGGGTCAAAAGCAGCCAAGTACCCAAATAAAGCACATTTGATCAGGGTACAATTTTCAGTTTGTGTGGCAGCAGTTTCTCAGATCTCTGTTTAGGTGTTAAATCTGTGCCTGCTTAGGGAGATGAGCAGCTCCTCATTTGTGTGCACCAAGTACAACTGAAGTGATTTCTCCAAGACCTGAAATATTCAGATTTGCTGTTTATTCCCTTAGTTATTCCTCAGGATTGTTTAGGGCCGATTTGAGAATTAGATTTTTCTTTTATGGGGAAGTTTGAAACAAAGGTAAACCTTTTAATACTGAAACAACCTTGTTGGTTGGTCAGTAAAACATTTTGGGTAGTTCCATTAAATATTAAAGTTGGATGGGCTTTGTTTTCTATTTCAGTTTTTGTTGGTGCCTCCTCTGAGTGTTTTATCCCACTCTGTTGGTTACAGTTTAGAAAATATTTGTAGCTTCTAGACCACAGCGGTGTCTTAAATCCAAGTTTGGGAACAGGGCTCCATGAGCTCATCCAATACACAAAACGATGGAGAAGTAACCAGACAATAAGTTAAATAATATTTAGCTGTCAAAAACCACTTGGAAATCCATTACAGGAGGCAGTGAGTTGTGCATTGCTCTGTATTTGGTCATTACTTACTTTTTTCCCCTGATCTTTATGAAGTGCTAAAACTATTCTGGCTTTGTTGTGACTTAGCAGTGATTTTTTAAAATTTATTTTTCTTTAGTTCTGTAGCAAAAAAATAATATTTTTATGTTACAACAGGGTTATAATTCTGGAGATCTGTAATCTTTCCTGAATGTTGATGCAGCATCAGGGGGAAATGAATTAAAAGAAAATATTTTAATGCAAGTCTCAGCCAGCAGATCTGGATTGCCCCTGTTTCAAAAGCATCACCCAGTACAGAACTGATGGACTGGTTGAACTGGAGTTGCTGTTCTAAATATAGATCCTGGTGTGGTTGGGATCTGTTCAGGGCCTCCTGAGAGTCAGTTCTTCACAAAATTCCTGTAAATTATCTTAATATTCCAAATCAGCACATTGGAAAGTTAACACTGCAGTTTTGGTACAATGTTTTTGTAATAAATGGTTTTTTTAGGCTTTTTTGCCAAGTGAAATGAAGCAAAACTGGCTCAATTGAATACTTGAAGGCAGTTTTTTCGTTGATGTGCAAGCTATAAACTGAAATAGTTCGGGATTATTGTGCTGTGTCAGGTGTGGGCTGTAGAATCAGGGGGTGTTTTATCAAAATTCAAATATCCAGTAGCATTTTTAGTGTGGTTTTGGATACTTTTCCTAACAAACAGTGTTGCTCCAGTTGACTTACATTCCCCTAAGCTTGTGTGAATGGTTCCTAAATGAGATTTAATTTGATTTATTAATTTTTAAATGTTTAGATGCTTAAAACCTTTAAAACATGTCTTATTTTTTTCATACTTAGAGATAATTCCAGCAATAACCTTGGGTTTCTAAAAGGTATTTTTGTGCTGTTAAATGAGCTGGTGTAGATTGGCATCAAATTTGTTNGATAGGAAGATCATTTACAGGTTGCTAGAATTGAACTGCAATTCTTTCTAATAAAGTGTTTTCTTAAGAAAAACACCAAACATGGAAACATAAACCATTTGTAAGTGCTTTAGGCAGGTAAGAGAAATCAACCCCACTGTCTTGGATTATTTTTGTATTGATTTGATTCTCATGTTAGATCAGAGCTGATTTATTTAAAGCAGCTGTTGCAGCAGTGGCTGCATTTAATGTTTTAATGATAATAAATGTGCTGGGTGGCCAATATGTAACATATTTTTAAAGTCCCTACTACAGAGTTATGCTCTAAAAAGAGTTTTAAAATTGTAACTTTAAATTGCTCTCCTTTCCAGTCAGTTGTTCTTAAAGCTCTGATAAAAAATACAAAAAGAGTTAAGTTTCAATAAGGTATTATGCTGACTTTAATAATCTCCTTTTGATCTTGAAATTCTTCTCTTTTCAATTTGTTCTTTTGGGTGTCCATCTTGCTTTCCTGGATACAATTAGTAATAATATTTTTAAAAAGATGACGAGTGGAGAGCAAAATCAGCTTCATGAGAATCCATAAAGATTAGAAAAATTGAACTGAAAAATAGTTTTTTATTGAGGTGCATGAGGAAGTTGCTTTGTTGTTCCATTGCTGTTTTCTTCTTCTGAATCTTAAATAAATGATTTTTTTATAGTTTACCAGACACTTATATCCAAATTTGTTCTCTTAAAAACAGTCCTAATAGTGACTTTTAGTGAAATCTGTCAGTTCTCACTTCCTGAGGGAAAGCTCACTTGGAGAGGCTTTGGAGCATGGAAAGGTGATGATGGGGGTTAAAAATGATGAGTATTTAAATGATGAATGAAAACATTTACTTAATGAAGACTCCATAAGGCAGTTGGACTCTGGATTTCCCTTAACCCATTGAAAACAAGTCCAGAAGAAGAAACTTGAGATAAAAAAAGTCTTTGTCCTCTTTTCTTCCCTCCCTCAGAGGTCCCAGAATCTGCACCTTGGGGCTGAGCCCTGGTGCTGTCCTTGGAGCTGGGGCCTGGCAGAGCTGACTTTGGAGAGGATGTGCTGGCCATGTCAACAGTGCTTCTGTCTGTAAACATGGTTGTTTCAAGCTCTAGAAATGGGATTTTTTTCACTTAATCTTCAGATTACAGTCTGGCACAAGGAGCAAAATGAGGCAGCCTGAGAGGGGACAAAGAGAAAATCCATTCCATTTTGACAGCCACTTTAGCTGGAGGTAAAGAGGCAGTTGTGCTGGATTCTTAAGTATAATCTACACTGATTTCAGAGCATGAAGACACAAATTTTAAAACTCTTTCAGTGTAGACAAGGTTTGGAATTTGATCTCAACAGGACTGGACAGTAGAAATGGAATTAAACAGACCCAGCGAGGTTTGAGGTTATGTAGATGTTTTGCTTTAGGAAGTGAGTTCAGCAGTCACAAACATATTAGCATTTTTATGCTGATAGGTATTTACTCAGATGTGTAATGCTGCAGCCTGACATTTATTTTAAGTTTAGTGGCTGAAGGAAGGAATTACTTCCACTCGTTTGTGCCAGTTCAGCTGTTTGAGGCTGCACAGCTCAGTCTGATTTTTGATTGTGCTACAGCTCCAAAATGCTTTTCAAACTGGGCTCTTGCATCAGAGCAGGCACCACGAGCTGCCAATGTCATCCTTCAGTGATGCAGCTGATCCCAAACTGCTTCTGCAGGAGTATTTCCTAGCAAACAAACCCAATATCCTCCCCAGAGAAATCCTTGGGAATGGCTGAAGTCCTGACTGGAGTTCTGGCCAAGTGCGTGAGCAGGATGAACTTGGGAAGTCCTGTTGGGATGAGGTGGGGAAATGAAAATGAAAATACAGAACCCCAGGATCATGGGCTATGTGGAATCAAGACTGAAGCTCAGTGTGATGATTCTCCATAAATAAGTTGGAGAGTTGGAAGAGGGAGGGGTAAGGAAGGTTTCCAGCTCAGTAGAATAGGAACATTTAAAAATTTGAATTTTTTAGCTCTGGGTTCTGCCTTTTCCCCTCCACTTATCCTGTTTGCCTGCAGCTCCCAGGTAATCCCTCTGTGTGTTTACACAAATGTGGGACCTGTCTCTCCTCCTTTTAGCTGCCATCTGGACAAAGGCAGCTGGAGCTTGTCTGGATGTGCACTGACCATCCAGCTCCTGCCCATGAGCTCAGCACTTGGGAATTCTGCTGGGCTAGCTTGAAGGAAAAAGATACATCTGATGCTTTAAAAATTAAAAAAAAAAAAAAAAACAGCAACAAAAAAAAAACCAAACAACAAAACTGGTTGTAAGTATATTTAGGCTGGGGTTTTGGTTGTAACCACAGAAAAAAAGGAGAAGTATAGCGATGGCTAAAGAATTGGAATGTAAATAAGAAGCTTGATCAGCACATGTAGGAGAACTGGGTGGTGTTTTTGCTTGCAATAGCACCGAGTGGGACACAACACCCACAGAGGGATTTGTTGGAGAGCTGAGTTGAAGGCAGAATCACACTGGTCCTGTTGTCTTTTAAATAGTTACATAAGGTCCTGTAAGACAGAAAAAGAAGTGGGGGTTGGATATATCATGTGGAGGAAACATCAAATGTGGAGTTGGATGCTTGCCTCTTAGATGTCTTGACTGTGTTTTTGTTTGACTTGGTGTGTGGTTCTGTTTGCTTTACAGTCAAACTGTTACATTTGTATTGTGCTTGACTGATTTGGGAGGCAAAAGGTAGAAAAATTTCTTATAATTAGCCTGAATTAACTCTTTTGTGCATGTTTCTGAGGGCTCAGGAGGGAGTCTATGAAGAGGAGACTCCTTATTTGTCCTTATAAATGCAGGTGAAATATTGACACTGATGGTATTGTACAGCACCCTGGAAGATGTGTGACACAAACAGTACAGGAGGAAGGTTGGAGAAAATGTCATTTCCTGATCTTCTCTTGCAGCCTGACCAGAGAAGGAAATTTGAAGACAGCTAAAATGAAGCTTTCCCAATGCTCTTCAATGAAGTGATTAATATGTTCCAATTTCCCATTTCCATGAAGCTGCAGAAATTTCAACCTTCCATTGAAGAAAATTCTAAATGTTTCATAGCTCACAATTGGGAAATTCTCAGAAAGTTTTGTAGCTCAGAGAAGGACCTCCACAAACACCAACCCCAAAAAAGATAATTTTGATCCAAAATCCATTGGGATTCCCAGCGGGGTGTTACTGAGAGGAGCTCCCCGTGTCTGGTGAGCTGCAGGATTCCTCTGGGTTTGGGACTGTCAGCTCAGAGGAGCAGCTCTGACAGGTATCTGAGATCATTCCAGGGAAACTCCCTGGCAGGTCCCAAAATAGAAATGCTGCTGGTTGCCACCACCAGCATGAGACTCATCCCTGAGAACGATTCATAATTCCTGATCCAGCCTGTGTGTCCTTAGGTGGTTTATTTAGGTGCTTAATTGATGCCTTGAATGCTGAAGGGCCTCTTTTTTATTTAATAACAGCATTCCAAGGCTCCATGTGGAAATGGTGTCACTCCCCTGTGCAATGGGAGAGAATCCCTGGCTCCTTCCTGGGCAGCTGCTTCCCTGAGCTTCATCCAGAGCCAGGAGTAGGTGATCCCTCCTGGATAATCAGGGTGCAGCAGAACCCCAGTTTGCAGGTTTTAATGTCAAAAAATTAATTGTGGTTTTTCCTTATTATTATTATTCTTTGTATTTGGGGTTTTGCACTGGGGAGAGGAGGAAATCCAAATTGGGAACTGGGTATTTCTAGCTTTAGTGCCTGTTTTGCCCCATTCTTTTTTTCCCAACATCTGAATCTTGTAGAATTTGAACTTTTCAGTTTTGAGCCCTGTGTTACCAATATTGGAATATTTTAACCATCTGGTAATGATGCCAGGAAGGGGACATTTGCCCAGCAATGACTAAAAGCCACCAGCACCTGAGGAGGGTGCAGCCCCAAGGCTGTGCCTCAAACCAAACAATTTCCAGGATCTTTTGAGCTTTTATTCCCCTACAAAAAATCATCAGGCAGTGGTGGAGAGGTGTTTGTGCTGTGTGCTGCTCACACCTCACAGTGACAGCAGTGGCATGTTTGAACTTGAAAACATCAGCCTGTGTTTTACTGTGTTCCCTTGAAGTCAGGGAGTGTGAAAAATAACACTTAACTCCAAGTCTCTGGAGATTCCCAAAGGATGACAACCTTTATCTCAGGGGTAACCAGCTCTTAGTGGCACTTGAATTTCTGCCTAAAGAACAGAGATGGTCACTGACCCTTTTTCTCCATTTTCTGCCACGTGTTTTGCTCTGAAAGGATTCTGGAAAACTTGGGCACCAGAGATCTGGGGGTTTTCCCACTTCCTGAAATTCAGGCTTAAATAAGATATTTGGAAGTACAAGCCAGAAAATGGAAGTTCTGTACAAAGTCCCATTACAGCATTATTAATTTCTTCTATCAGTGGCACAAATGCTGGGAGGGACTGAGGGAACACATTGGAAAAACAATTCCAGCTTTTTTTTTCCTTCAGCAAGAGCACCATGCATATAAAACCAAGATATAGCTATATATGTAAAATAACATCATCAAGTGGTTAGAGCAGCTGATTTATTTTCCATAGTGTAAGTCCAGAAGACTCAGAGTAAAAAAAAGGTGGTTTTTTTGTTGCTGTCCACCAAGCAAACCAGGGGCTGCAAGGGTTTTTTTTAACAATACAGATATTATTCCTCTCATCTTCCCCCTCTTCGCTCTCAATTCTATTCCCTGTTTTTAGTTGACATCATTCTCCATTTTTCCACTCTACTACAGTGCCTTTGGGTTGATCATCCTTAATTTTTCCAGCACTGGATTCTTCTCTTCTTCTTTTTCAGAAGTGTTATCTCAGCTACAGAATTTCATACTTCCATGGCAGGCTCATCCCTACAAATTTTCCATTTTGAAAAGGTGTGAACTGCAAAAAAATTGAAATATTTTCCAAGTATATGGTGAGATATCTTAGCAAATACACATTTCCTATTGCTCTCCCCACTATAATCCTGGAGAAAAATGCAGCTCTTGCTATACAAAACTACAGTAAAGTTTACCAAGTTTACCCCTGTTCAAATTGCAAACTCATTTATTTTTCAAGACAATTTTAGAAAAAGAAAGCACCTTTCTGGATCATCAGGTTAATCTTTAAATTTTGAATATTCACAGGGCAGGATGGCAGCAGTGCAGGTGATTTGTTATTTCACTGCCTTGTTTATCTTTTTTGCAGTTCTTGCCTTGCCCGAGTTAATTGCTGCTGTGTTTGGATTTAATGAATGTACTTTGGCTCAGCTCATCTGAAGTACAGTCCTTGTTTGACCTGGGAGCATTGAGAACAGTGATAATAGGACTAATATTAGTCTAAAAATCAACAAAATAAGTTTGGGGACATCGTGGCATGTAAAAGGAGGACAGAATCCTTTCTCTTGGAACTCGGTTTGCTTTATTAGGTTGGAAATAACTTCTTTCTTCTTCCTTTGAGAAACATTCCCCTGGGTGTTATCAGAAAAAATAGAGAATGATAAAATCCTGCTTCCTGCTTGCAGGAACATCAAAGCTGGGCTTTTTTAGTCTATATTTGTAGTCTGTTCTTAGATATATTTGTAGGGCTAGAAAGGTTTGAGATCACTGTGGAAACAAATAGAATAACACATACGGGCAAGTACTTGAAAAAGGTACCTGTGCAGCAGCTGAAGGTTTTTTTCCCAAGATGTTATTTCTATTTATGCTTCATTTTCTGTTCTTTTCTGCTCCTCTAGAACAGTGTGTTACAATTCTGGTATTTTGGTGAACGGGCCATTCTGTCTAGAAGTTACTGAGTCCCTGTGGTGCTTCTCTGCTCTGCTGGTTTATTCTAATAAACTGCTCCATTCCTTGTAATTCAGTACTTAAAGAGTTCAAATTCATCTCAAATATAACTCAATTTAAGTAACCTTTCTGCTACAGGCAGAGGTGTCTGCCAGACTGAACCTCACCCTTTAGTTCTTTTATATATTGTAAGTTTTCTAGGGAATAGCAAAAAAAAAAGTCCTTGGCACCATCAAACTAATCTTTGTAGGCTTTTCATCAATTTTCATGACTTCAGCTAGAAAATGTTGTTACATTTCATAAAGCAGTGAGAGATCACAGATTGAGTTCCCTTTGCCCTTTGTGTCTTTACATGGTGTCACCAACTAATCACGCAGCAAAAGCAGGATTTGGGAATGAGGGTAGGACGTGGGAAGTGTTGAAGTCTTCCCTGGAAAAGGAGGGAGATGATCATTATCACATCTCAGATGAAGTATCAGGAAACCATTCCTGCATTACAGACCCATGGGCTTGTGTTGCTCAGTTTTAGGTGGAGTGGATAAAGCTGGATTATGAACTCCCAGGAGTTTCTGTCCTTTTTTTTTGTAGTGATACCTGTAAGAGACAATTCCTATTCCATCCAGCACCTTCTCCCAGTGATCCCTTCCTGAATTAAGGCCATGTTAGTCCTTAGGAGCTATGCATTTTTTGCCCCTTTTTATAATAAAAATTGGTATTTTTTTCATTTTTTTGGTATATTTTTATATTTTTTTCATTTCTGTTTGAAAAATGGCAGCCAGTGCTTCCAGCTCCTCCTGAGGTGAGATTTTCCAGGCTGCACATGTACTATCTAATGGAATTGTTCCCAATTCCAGTGTTTCCTGTACTGAGAGTGCTTCAGAAGTTCAAATGTTGTTCCCTCAGTGAGGCTTTCATGGATGGGCACGAGTGTGAGGGATAGAGCAGCACTGGAATAGGAGTACACAGATATCCAATGGGATCTGGCATAATGTGCCCAAACTAAAATCTATTCTGTGCTTAATGCCCTTTGCTTTCCCGATGGGTTTTCCCCCCAAGCTTTCAGACCTCATGTGCCATCCACAGGACACTGCTGGAGTTTGGCTCATGGCTTCTTTCAGCAGCACCATTTTGCTTTTTGAGATTCAGGAATTGGTTTCTGAGGACCTGGCAGTTCCATGTGCACTCAGAATGGGAACAGGAGTTCCTTTGGAGACCTGCTCTGCCTAATCAATTCATTTTGTTGTAAATGCCAGCTGCCCTTCTCCCCTGGGAGCTCCATCCCTGTGGAGGGGGTGGCAGAGCTGGTTGGAAGCAGATGGGCTCAGGGCTCTGCCTTCTTTGTGTGGTTCCCCTTCTCCTCTTGCCTTTCTTCCACCATGTTCCTGCTTTTCTGCTTTAAAGGATTAATCCAGGATTGTCCTGGTCTGTCCAAGCCTGGGTTAGTCTGGCCAGGCCTATTGCAGGTGCCTGTTCAGGTGAGAAGCCCCAGCCAGATCCAAGGTCATTAAACCAACAGCAAGTGCTGCCAGTCACTGATTGGAACATTATTGGATTAAAAACCAGATGGATAAGAAAACCTGACTCTAAAGAAGACAGGAATAAGGAGAATATTTATGCAAAGTCAGTTTTACTGCAGTTCCTGAATTTTATAAAATTCAGCTTGTCTGTGGTCCTTCAAAGCTGAGCTTGGCAGCAGGAGAAAAGCAATGGCACGTGTGAGAGAAATCCAGGACTTCTGCTTTATTGCACTGACAGAACCAAATTGTTCAATCTGTTGCCTCATCTGTTTCTTGCCATAGCTGAGAGTTGTAAAGGTCAGGCCGTGGCAGCACAAGGAATATAATGGTTCCCAGGCTGCCCCTTGCAGCGTTCCCAGCTGGCTCCTGCCCCTCTCCCATTGATCCACCAGCTCCTGCCTATTTTGGGAATGCTTCACAGGCAGAACTTCGGGAAGGAGCAAGGTGGGGTGCTCAGGATGGGCAGTGCTGGGCTCAGCTCTGGCTCCTGTGCTGCTGTCCCAGGGCTGCAGCAAGGCTGGGGTGGGAATAATCCTCATTCTCTTGGGGAATGTGCAGGAATGGCTGCTGGGTCACATTTATTGTGGATAAATGTGGATAAGGGAGGCAGTGAGTGATGCAAATAAATACGTAAAAAACTGCTGTGGGAAACCTTTTCTCTTCCAGTCTGGTCTTCAGTGTGCTGTGCAGTGTAATGTCTTAAAAATACCAAATGTATAGATAAATACAGGCAGAGTGCTTTGCCATCCTCCTGACCCTTCCTCAGTGGATCCTCTGGTTCTCCAGCTCCTTGACCTCTCTCTGTTTTCCCATGGTTCTAATACAAGTTAAATGGTGGAGCTTCCGTGGAGATTAATGGCATGCTCTGGGCAGTGTCTGACAAGAGAAAAAACAGAAATAAAAGGCAGCTCTTACTCCCTTCCTGTCTTTTGTTAACAGTCTTGCTTCTCAACAGCTCTTCACCTCCGCAGGACCCAGACTGGTGCTTTATATCCCAATAACTCAGAAGTTCTCTCCACCAGAATCCCAGAAAGGTTTCCTAGATGGTCACTAAATGATCTTTAAGGTCTTTTCCAACCCATGCCATTCTGGGATTCACTCTTGCCCCTGAACACTTCTTGGCTTTTTGGGGGGTTTCTGGGATGAACTCCCTGCTCTTTTTGCTCCTGTAACAAGATAAGAAGTACAAATGCCTTTTGGTGAATTTTCCTGGCTAAATCTCCTGGTTTGGCGAATATTTTAATTAAATCTTCACTGCTCAGCATTCTAAATTTTCTCTGCTATTGCTATTCATGGAGAAGTATTGCCATGACTTGTTCTTCGTTTCTGCAAATCTTGCTAAGTTATGCAAGTCACTGTTTGACTTCACAGAAGATCTTTGTTTTTTGTTTCAACACTTGGAATGCTGCTGAACTTTACGTGTTTTCTCCCTTTATTAAAAAGAGGGGAGACAGGGCAGATTGGTACAAGCAGTAAATGATATTTTTATACAGCCTGCATTTATTCATGTACCTGATCCTGCAGAATTCCATTTAATTGTGCTTCCCATCCCTTCCAGGTGCCATCCTGGGTAGATCAGAAACACAGGAGTGCATCTACTACAATGCAAACTGGGAAAAGGATAAAACCAATCGCAGTGGGATCGAGCCCTGCTATGGTGATAAAGATAAAAGGCGACACTGCTTTGCTACCTGGAAGAATATTTCTGGATCAATTGAAATTGTGAAGCAAGGCTGCTGGCTGGATGACATCAATTGTTATGACAGGTGAGTTTTCCTAGGGATTTTTGAAATCGATTTGTCATTGTAAACTCTTTTGCCTCTCCATAATTTCTACGTCATCCCCTCCACAACCACGGCTTGAGATAAGTGAGTCTGTGAATAATTATCTTATTTTTAGATGCTTGCTTGTATTTAGGGACCAGTCTCCATGTGAGTACATTGTCCTGTTTGTAGAACAACGTTTTACCTTCTTAAAAGAACCCAGGTATTTCATTTATTCTTTTTTAGTCAGTTAATAATAGATTCTGTAGTGCCTTGTTATTGCCAAACAGTGCAAATAAAATTATTGCAACCAGGATGCAAAATTCTCTCGTTGATTTTTCCAAAGTCTTTAGAGTTGGAAAGTCAGCACTTTGTGTCTGCAATTTACCAGATCATGGAAGTATTTTGGCAGTTTATTAATAAGCTCAATGGCAGCTCTAAGAATATTCTAAATTTCCAGTTATTTTGTTGATAACAGATGGTCCAGAAAGAGCCCACAAACAGTAACAGCAGGACTAGGGGTTTGTTAGATGCTGACTGAATAAAGGTCGTGACTCTCTTAAGCAATGGTGTTGCAGTTTTTTAAATACTCCACTGGACTTTATTGGCCCAAAACATTTATTATTTGGGAAGACAGAGAATTAAGAAATAGTGGATCATCATTAAAATTATTGGGGAATTATTTCAGCAATATTTTACAACAGTTTTCCTTTGTGTTTCTTAAAAGTTGAATTTTTAGAAGAAAGCCTTGCAGTCCTTTCTCCCAAATCAAGTTGCCCCCCACCCCAGGATGTTTTCTGCTTTAATGACAGTTTAAAGCTCAGTCCCACAATCTAAAAAAAATCCTAAAATCATGAGATCAAATTCTCCCTTGAGCAAAGAAAAGAAATTGGAAGAAGAAATCTAATGCAGGAAGGATGGTAAGGAAGGAGTTGGAAACTGAGTAAGTCCTCATTAAGTAACTTGTGCTAATCACACACAGTGCTGTGTTTGTCCAGAACAGCCCAAATCTTATCTGTGGAGCGTGGGGTGGGCTCCAAACAGCAGCAGATTCAGGACATCAAAGGGAAAATGTTCCCTGGAAGTCACAGGGCAGGGTGACAGCAAGAGCTGGCTCTAGGAAATAACCCCAAGTTTTGAAGATGAGCCCAAAACCTCCTTGACAATCTTCAGCTGTGTTTAAAATCCTTCAGTATTTCTTCAGCCTTTTCCAATTCTGTTGTCAGGTTGGCTCCTGGTTGCTGCTTTTTCTTTCTTGATGGGAATAGTTTCAGCTTAGTTGTTAGCAGAAGATTAATAGAAAAGCCATTCCTGCAGTTAATTCAGGGAATGAAATAAGCCCTGTCCCTGAGCATAATGTAGGTAGAGGAGATTGTAGAAGTTTTATCATTTCTTTCTACAAATATAGTAAGTGAGAAGGTGAATTTTTAAATTTTATCTCCAGCCTTGTTTGATCAGTGGTTGTCCTGTTTAAATCTAGCTTGTGAACTGCTCTTCATTGTCCTGCTGGTGGTTTTCTTTAACTTTGTTTTAAAAACAACAAAAACGTGTTTCTGTGAATAAAATTTCATTACAATATAAAATATCAAAATTTAATTTATTTCATTAAATTTAGCTGTTATTTTGGTCACGCACTACATGGTCGATTGAACAAAGTTCACTTTGGAAATTTGAAAGATGGGCACATATTTCTTTTTGGAAGACAAAAACCAGCCCAGCTCGAGATGAATGAACTTTTTACTTTTCTCTCTTGCAGGAATGATTGCATAGAGAAGAAGGACAGCCCTGATGTGTTTTTCTGTTGCTGTGAGGGCAACATGTGCAACGAGCGCTTCTTCTACTTCCCAGAGATGGAGGTCACGCAGCGTAAGTTCCTCCTGACAGGAGTGTTCCACGTGCTGCTTTCTCAGGAGATCAGACCTCTCCAAAAGTGCCTTTCCTGCCACAGGGTTCTGCTAGAGCTCTGTGCATTCCCAGGCAGTGTAAATTCATTTATTTCACTTGGAAAGGTGCTTTCCTATAAATCAATAAAAGCCACTTCAGCTCTTTCCAAGGGTGAGAAGGAAGAGTAATCTGAAATAATTGCCTGGTTTAAGATACAGAAGTTACTGTCAATTCTTACCTTAATTATATGGTTAAGCTCCTGTGAGAGTGGGAGCTTTGTAAATTGTTGGGCTAAAAGCCTTCTCATCCCTGTATCCCTGTGCCAGCCTGGGGATGCTCCTCTTCTTCAAAAAATCCTCTTTATCCCACCTAGACCTTTTCAATTGCTCTGTAAATGGACACAGTAACCTCTAAAAAGGGGAAAAGAATTTCCTCCCAGATAACAGGATCTCTGTGTGTTCTTCCATCTCAGCATATCCTGTGCTTCTGAAAAACAACCAAATTAGCCAGACTTAACAAATAATTCTTCTAAAAGCACCACCTAAAAGGTGATTTGATTTTTCTTGCCTATCTTCTTCCAGTCAGGAATGTGCTGGAAAACTGAGTGATGTTAATAACTGAGCTGAAAACAGCAAATGTCTCATGTACCAAATAGCCAGAGGAAGTTGTTTATGAAATGAAAGAACATTTTCTGTGGGATTAAAATAGCCTTTGTTGACCCAGGAGATATTGTTGTCATTTTTGTCAGGGATGCTGCTAAGGCAATAATTGACATTCTTCCCTCTCCTGGGCCCTCTCTTGCCCCAGGGGGCTGTGGCTGCCTTGGAAGCAGCTCCTGCCTCTGCAGAGCCTTTTTTGAGGTCATGTGGAAGTGGCTTCACCTGGAGAACTGCTCCTTCCAGCCCAGCACAGAAGTGCTGGCAGGTTGTTGCTAAATCTCTGTATTGATTGGTTTTCATTCATTAGGTGAGGAATTCTTGCAGTCCCCCGGGAATACAAACACCCCTTGGCCCCTGTAGGCTGGTGGGGGTTAAAGGCCCAGAATTCCAGCGTGCTGAAGTGTGAATCTGGGATCTGAGCTATTCCCATGCTTTCCAAAGTGCTGCCTTTTAACCAGGCATTAGTTGTGCTGGCTAATCAGGTACTGGGAGCCTGCTGGGATGATGGCAGGAGCTGTTAGAAAATCAGGCTGTTGCACATTTCAAACACTGCCTGGTTTTGTTCCTTAAAAGCTGTGTCCTTTTCTTTTTCCTCTCAGCAACTTCCAATCCTGTGACACCGAAGCCACATCTGTTCAACACCTTGCTCTATTCCTTGGTGCCTATCATGGGAATTGCAGTGATCGTGCTCTTCTCCTTCTGGATGTACAGACATCACAAGCTGGCCTATCCTCCCGTGCTTGTTCCCACCCAGGTGAGCCCCTGCTGCAGGATTTGGGGTTTTTTAAGGGCCAAACCATTCCTGGAGGGGATGTGTCCCATGGCTGGTCTCTGTTGCCCTCCTGATTTTGAGGTCCTAATGCTTGCTCTCCCCTAAAGCAGAGAATTAAGCTTTACTTAAACAGCCTTATTAATTATTCTTTGATGAATATATGAGCAATTACTTCATGTTTTTGTGCATCTGTTTGTTTGGGAGGAGAAAAACTGAACACAGAGGGCAAAGACACAGTGAGGGGGTGCTGGGGGCTGAGCTGGAATTCTCAGCTGGAAACAAAAAGAGAGTTGCCAATTCATCTTGGCCATTTGAGGTGTTCAGAAAATAGCAGCTAAGAGAGGATGAGCTGTTTTTAAGGAAGCCTGGAACTGGGACACAGGTGCAGTTATGGGGAATGTTAAGAAAATCTTTAAGCACAAGTCCAGGGCATAGCTCAGCTCATGGATTTTGATTCTTGTCATCCTTTTCCTCTTGTTTATGTATTTTCTGTTTTGTCTCGAAATGTTTCAGTTTTAGGGGTGTTTGTGTTTTATTTCAGAAGGATGAGGTTGTGGGCTCCACACTTGAATGTAACCTGGCCATTGTGCATCCAAACAAACCTTCTGGGGCTCTTGTGTGTGGAATTCCTGCTGCTGGGAGGCTCCTGGAGCTGTAATTAGTGCTAACACTGGAATTCCTCTTCCTTCAGTTACTGTCTGGAGATCCAACTGAGTTTAGGAGGCTTTTATGGAAAGAGTTAAAACAGGAATTCTGGAGACCAAAGCAGGAAAGATGAAAAAAATGTGGTTGTGGAAATGAAGAGACAAATGATTTGGATTTTTTCAGTAGGAATTAACTTGAGCTTCTAACTCAGTGCAGTGACCAGAATACATGACCTGTCCTACAGTGATGTTATTTGTGATTAAAATTAAAACTCGTTATTTTGGGTAGGATTGCCAAGGATTGATGTCTGTGTGCTCCACGCTCCAGCTCCTGGGATATTTCCAGTGCTGCTGCTTGACTCGAGGGTGCTGCAGGAAGCAGGATTGCCTGGGGTTGATAACTCAAGTGTTTTGGTTTCAGTTTTGCAGTAATAGATAAGAGGAATTTGGGGAGAGGCAGTGGCCATATGTTGTTGCCAAATGAAAAGAACATAATTTAGAGGAAAAAAGTCTGTTTGCTGTCCTTGCGGAGAGGATTGCAGCTCCTCAGACTCCCTGCAATCTGTCAGCATAATTAGTTCATCCAGCTCCCATTTTATGGATTTGGGACTTTACATCAACCCAGTGGTCTTTGCTGGGAGATCAAATTCATAACTGCTAATTGTGGGGATAATTCCAGCGTGGGATTGTCTTCCTAAAGAAATTAAGTCATGGATAAAGCCATGGAAAAGCAAGTGAATGTTAAATACGTGTGGGGTATCAGGAACTTGAATTCTGATTCTCCCTCCTTGTGCTGCAGGCTTTTCCTTGCATGGGTTGTGCTTGAGGCATGATGGACACCTAAATTTTTAATAAATAGGATAATCAGCTGTTGTGTTCATGCTCAGATTGTATCTTTGGGATAAATGTACCTTGGTGCTTGTGGAGCAACAACATTTTCCTATCTTGTGGTGAACAGGCATTAAGGCTCATGTGGAAAGTCAGGAAAAGCCACTTCTGCCTGAAAAACTACCTGGAATTATTATGTAAATCCAGTGTATAAACACTCTCCCTTATGCAGCAGAGCAGTGGTTCCCACTTGAAATTTGATTACAGCTGGTTGGAACAGGAGACAGGGCAAGCAGGAAGGGAGGGAAAGTATTGGGAACTCTATAACCACGAATAAACTCTGAAATATTTGTGCAATTAATCTGTTAATGGTATATTTAATAATTGGGGCACGAGTGGAGTTTGTAGGCAAATGGATTTGGTTTAAATCTTTGTGTAGCAGTGGTGGCATGGACAGGTTGGGTGTACAGCAGGAAAACCAGTGATTGCTCCATGTGGATCCAGATGAAGGTTATCCCTTTTCCTTGGTTTATTCCCAGAAACAATGGGAATACAGAGCTGCTGCCCTGGTGCCAAACTTCCAGGAAAAAATGAAAGGGTGGATGAGGAATAAGCAAAAGATAAAGATGAGGAAATGCTGAAGAATGAGAAATGGTGAAAGAATTAGAAAGAATTGGTGATAAGTAAAAGATCAGAGAGCAAAGGGGAAATAAATAGTTTGGAATATTTAAAAAGGAAAAAAGCAAGAAATACACAGTAAGAAATGTTTGAACCTGTAACAAGACATAAAGGACAATTAGTCTTGGCTTGTTTGTGCTGCTTGCTGTGCCTCACTGCTGTGTGGGGAACTATCCAGTGAAAGCTGTCAAATTCCATCAAATCTGTCACTTTCTGTGCTCTCCAATGAGTTATTAATGAATCCATGTTTGCTGAATACATCTGTGTGTATGGAAAACATTTAAGAACTGTTCTGTCTCCTTATTTCTATTTGATTTAGCAAACATAAATTCATCATCTGATAAAATTCATCAAAAGAATCAGATTGGTATTTTAAATACTTGAATGTGTGCAGTTTTCTGTAGAAAGAGGTGCTGTGACCTGGTTCATTTTCACTGGGGGACACTGGCTCTGGAATTAGGTGTAATTCAGGTTTCTCTCCCAAACATTCCCAATAAAACTGGAGTGAGGATGGCAGGGAGCTGCTCTGCTGTGCTCCCTTCCTCCTGGCATGCCTTGAGCTGGGGCCAGAGCTTTCAGTGCTCTGAAATTCAGATTCCAAGGGGCTGTTCCCACCCTGGCAGCTGATGGGTGCCACTGTCACCCTTCCCACAGAGCTGCCACCAGTCCCACTTGGGTTTGGCAGCTGCCCCCATGAGCAGGGAAAAATTCACCTCTTGTACTTCCCTGGGTGCCCAACTTGGCAGGATTTTACTGCATCACAGTTGCTTTNTTTTTTTTTTTTTTTTTTAAATTGTGTTGAGAGGCTTGAGGAAAGGCTTTGCAGATTCACTTCTTGTGGATTTCTTCTGAAATGGTCAAAAACTCTCTGGGGTCAAGGTGCACCATGGTTTTAATTTCTGAGTACAGGAATTCCTAAATCTACCTGATGCACTAGAAATTTCTGGGATGTTCTTTCCACCCTAGGAAAATCCCAGTTTCCTGCTGAAGAATGAGGAATTAAATCAGGTGTTCAGGTTTTTCCCATTCTGGTCTTCCAAAAGCCACATATTTTTTCTTGTTGTTATTACAGATATTTTAATAGAAACATTTCAACACTGGAAAAATGCAAGGGATAGGTGTTTTTTTCAAGGATTGAATCCAAACCTGGGATGATTAATGGCTACTTGAAAAACACACAGAGGGAGAAGCCAGGTGCTTATAGGAAATGGGAAAAGAGATTGGAAAGTTACTGCAGATCAGGACCCCTGAATGTTCAGTGGGTGGTTCAGAGCTTGAAACTGGATCCTTCTTTTTTTTTTCTTAATAGAATCCATGGGCTGGTACAAGTTAAAATCTATAACTTGTAGAAGGAAGAATTTGTGTGAAAACACCCAAAAGCCAAGTGCAGCTTTTACAGATCAGAAAATGGATGTGGGTAGCCTAAAGTTTGGGAAAACCCCACACTGCTTAGGGCTTTATTGGTCTAATTGGTTGCAAATACTGTAACAGACCCATTAGAGTTGGTTTTCAGGCAGCATAAACAGCAGTGAGTGTGTTTATGTACATTTGTGTGGGTGACAGGGGTTTTGAGGGGAGTTAACTGCTCCCAGTTTTTATTTATCAGAGTTAATTCCTGACAAAAATGTCAGATTTGCATTTCTTTTGTAGCCTGACACCCTTAAACTTCTGCCTCTTGGATTTCTGCTGGGAGCCTGAGGTGATGCTCTGTGGGCTGAAGGGGAGGACATTGGTTTATAATCCAGAGGTGTTAATGAGCATAAATACATCTTTGTAAAGTTGGTGTGTGGAATTTATCAGTGTTTGGGGGAAGCTGATCCCTCGAGGGAGGAGTGAGAGGTTTGGGAGAGGGCTCATTTCTCAGAGCTTCATTTTTGCAGCTCCTCATTATGGTCAGAGCACAAAGGTTGAATTCATACATATTTCTGCTTATTATTATTTCTGCCACAGTTCTCTGGAGCTGGAGAACTTTAATAATGAGTAGTCCTGGGAAAAAAAAAAAACTTTCAGCCCCTTGGGGTGGGTTTTGCTCTGCTCTGGAGCTGCCCTGACTGATGGTGGAGGAGATTCTGGTGGATCCCAGTGCTCCAAGTTCTGTTACAGGTTTATAGCTCCATTCTCCAGTGAATCCCCCTGGATTAATTATTGGTATTAATTATTTGGAGAAAGAGAATTGTGTGCTTGGCACTCTCCAGGCACAGGGAAAGGCTCTGGAGCATCCTGAGGGTGTGAAGGCAGAGGAGGAGAAGGGGATGACAGCTGGAGACAGGGGCTTGAATTCTCTCTCTTCCAACATCCATCCCATCCTATTATAAAGGAGATGGCTCAGGTGACTCCAACTCCAGGTCACTGGGACCCCTTAATTCACAAATTGGGTCATTCCTACTCAGCTTTTCAATGGAATATTGAAAACATCAAGATTTGAGGTGTAATAAAAATGCTCAATTTCTGTGACAGAGTCACAGAATCCTGGAGTAGTTTGGGTTGGGCAGGAATTTAAAACTCATCCCATCCCTCCCCTGCCATGGGCAGTGACAGCTTCCACTATCCCAGAGTGCTCCAAGGCTCATCCAGCCTGGCCTTGGACACTCCCAGGGACCCGGGGCAGCCTCAGCTCCTCTGGGAATGCTGTGCCAGGGCCTCCCAGTCCCAAGTGCAGGAGGAGGAACGGAGACTTTATCCTGGATTTTGTTCCACGGTCTGTAAACTCCTCCCGGGATTGTTTGAAGGAATCTTTGTGATTTATCTCTGTCAGTAGCTGCTGGGTGCAGAGGGTTCGAGTTGTCCCTCTCTTTCTGGATGTATTGATCAGGTTCGGTGGTGGAGCCCAGATCCGCGGAGCCGTTTATTGATCAGAAGTTCGATTCCAGCCGGGCCATTGGGAATTGGGAATTGGGAATTGGGAATTGGAATTTCCCTGGTGCGGCGCTGCCCCCTGGCGGGCAGCGGGGAGCACTGCAGGGAGCGGCTTCACACCCAGGCTCTGGAATTTCACCTTTGGAAGTTGCACTTGTGTCTGCTCTGGTTGTACAAACACGGCTCTGTACACATGCAATGGGCGTTTCTCGATGTCATTATAAAATAATTCAGTTAATTTTCTATATCATAATCCTGCTTTCCCCATTTTCCTTCACTAACAATGCTGGATTTTTTGATTGTTGTTTTAAATGATGTGTTTCTGGTACAGGAAAGTTTTGATGTCCCTGTGAATATTCCTGTCATTAACTCGCAAATAATTGACTTTGTCTCCTCTAAGCTGTTTTTGCATCCCATTCCTGGTGTAAATAGTAATTTCTCTTGCCTGTGTTTTTTCCCTCTCTGCAAGCACGCCTTTCATATAATGATTGAGGTAAGAGGATGTTTGTTCCTGGCTCTGGGGCTTTCTGGGGATGTGGGAGACATTGTTTGCTCTGAATTGTGATTCCTCAGTATTTTGGACAAGCCATCTGTCAGCACTGGGGTTTAAAAATGCAGCTTTAGCCTGTGGTTCGTGGCTCTCCTGAAATTGCCTGCAGTTCCTGAGAGTGGCAGGATCAGGATGTGCAGTCTGGGATTGATCCTGGAGCACAGGGACAATTCCAGGGGACCCATCACCCCAGCACAGGGATTGCCCTGGGAGCCAAGGGGCTCCCACCCTCCTGTGCCCTGCCCTGGGCTCTCCATTCCCATCTCCCCCCTGCCAAAAATCCTTTGGAGCTCTGAGGTCTCCACCTGCTGATCCTGTGGGGTGCAGGAACTCACAAAAATGGATCATCTGGAGAAAAATAAAAATATTCCTTCATCACTCAGTCTTTTCATTTTTCCCACTGACCAGGAGTTATTTTTATTTGTATTCAACTCCAGGTCACTGGGACCCCTTAATTCACAAATTGGGTCATTCCTACTCAGCTTTTCAATGGAATATTGAAAACATCAAGATTTGAGGTGTAATAAAAATGCTCAATTTCTGTCATCATTAAAGTTCTCTAATTAATACCTGAAATACCTTGGAAATGCAGTTTAGAAGAAAATCCAATGGTTCAAATGTATTAAATATTTAAATATTTTCTTGACTGTGCCTCTATAAAGAGTTCCTTGGATCTCTGTTCCATGTTTGGCTTCCTTATCCTAGGCAGGGATGCAGGGTCCTGCCTCCAAGGAGCTGCTTTTAATGGATTTGAGTTCCACAATTGCAGAGCTGCTTTCTGATCTCAAGACCCATTTTTGAGGACCCTTAAGGAACCCCATTCCTGGAAGTCACTCTTCCTTAAGGAATATTTTCCCCCTGTGACTCAGTCTGAGGGAAGGGGCAGGAAAAGGGAATTAGGCCCTGGAATTTTGGACAGCTGGGAAATCTGGAGCCCAATTTATCCCCCTGCCATCCCTGCTGGCATTCTGGCCTCAGCACCAGAGAGATCAACCCCAAAGCCACACAGGAATAACAGGACCTCTGGAAATTTAAACAATTTTGGAGCAGAGTGAGTTGGAAATGTTGTCAGGGAATGTTTCCATGTGAAAATCATCTCTGGAGCTGCAGAGTTCAGAGTTAGATTTTAACCAAGGTGTTTAGAAAAATATCAGGGCGGGGAAAAAAGGGAAAACTTTTCTCTCCAGTTGTGTTAACAGCAGGAATTCTGCTTCCCACTTGGAAAGGCCATGGCAGATGCTGGGAATGTGGTGTGGAGAGCCAGGGATTTCTAGGAAATAGGGAATTTGTTGTGGTCTAATGGGGAATTAGGAGAGCACCAGGTTTCACTGCCACTTTCATTTCCAGCTCTTGGCAGAGATGCTGGAACTGGGTTCAGCAAATCTTGGAGGTTTTTGATTTTCCTGATGGTTGGGGAAGAATTCAGGCACCAAGTGCTTCCAAATCCCAGCAGTTTATTGGGAGGAGGGTGTGGGAAGAAAGGGGAATCCAAGCCACCAGAGCAAAGGGGGATTTGGGGTTATTTCCCACAGACTTCTCTGCTTTAGACCAGGCAGGAGGTTCTGAACTTGAACAGTTCATTAAATCAGGGTTGGCTTTGGGGGATAAATTTGAGCATCTTGTTCTCACTTCCCCTTCTAACAACAACAAACTGGATTTACAAATATTTATTTAGTACAGTTTGTATTTTACAAATTGAGGGCACTGCTTTCCCTGGTGCCTGGAATATTCCAAGAGGGCTCTGGCATGGAATGAAAGGCACCAAGGGAGGGAAATCTTCACTCTCAATTTTGGATTTCTGTGCTGCAAATGTTGATGTCACAACTTCAAGCGCCTGTCGCTGTCACATTGACAAAAGGATTTCCTCCTTTTTGGGGACAGTGTTGCAGTGTGTCTATAATTTGAATTTCAAATGCTATTTATTCTTTTTCTAGTTATTAATTTGTGCAATGAGGTTACTCTGCTCTGAATCTTTCTCTGAAACTTGCATTTATGTATTTATTTGTTGTTGTATAAGAAAGCAGAGAGTGGATGTTTATTCCTGCTCTGAAAATACTCAGGACTTGTATTCTCAGCACTTGTCTCCATTCTCCCCATAGTAAAGTGTTCTTAAACCCACAGTTTGTCACAAAATGTGTCTTTAACCTGCACAGGATTTTATGGTTTGGATGGAAGTGCTCAAATATATAACTCTTTATTGAGTGCTCTCCTGTCTCTTGTAGAAGCAACTCCTCTGGTGGTTTTCATTATCTTGAGAACAGCTTTATAGGGGCTCTTTGGGCAAAATAGAGGGAAAAAGGGGTGTTTTGGAGGTTTTTTGAAAACTTTGGGGTTGGTTTTTGGGGTTTTTATAGAGGGACAAGCTGACCCACCTGGAGGGAAAGGGTGAGCCCAGAAGGAAGCAGAGCTTTGGCAATAAAATTGAGAATTTGCTTGTTCTGATCAGATGATGTGATAACAGCAAAATAGAAAATCCAGGGTGTGCAATGAACTGTTGTTCCCCTCTCCTTTCCCAGGAAGGGGAATGGTCCCAGGTTGTAGTGTGGGATGTGGGATTTGGGATAAGGATATGGGGTGATGGGTCCTGCCCTGTGGGAGCTCTGTCTCACCTCCAGCTCTACAAATCCTGCAGGACAGGAGCAGATCACCTCTGCAATGTCATTCCAGCTCCTTTCTGGGTGCTGGGATTTCAGGATCTCACTGGCAAAGTTGGGAGCAGGGCAGTGGGGCAGGAGGGGCTGATCCCCAGCTGAGGATCTGCAGGGTTCAAAGGTCCCACACTTCAGATAAACACAGAAACCTTCCATGCATCCAGGGGGCTCATTGCAATTCCAGCTCTTAAAAGGATAACAAGTAAAGCTTGATTATCTTTGTTCCTTAATTTCTGCTGTGCTTTCCCACCTGGTTACAATATTCCTTAATTTTTGCTGAGCTTTCTTCCCACCTGATTAGACTAATCCTTAATTTCTGCCGTGTTTTCCCACCTGATTCAATTATTTCTTAATTTCTGCTGTGCTTTCCCACCTGATTCCATTGTTCCTAAACTTCTGCCTTACTTTCCCTCCTGATCATGTTATTCCTTAATTTCTGCCTTGCTTTCCCACCTGATTACATTATTCCCTAATTTCTGCCTTGCTTTCCCATCTAATTACACTAATTCCCTAATTTCTGCCTTGCTTTCCCTCCTGATCATGTTATTCCTTAATTTCTGCTGTGCTTTCCCATCTGATTACATTATTCCCTAATTTCTGCTGTGCTTTCCCATCTGGTCATGTTATTCCTTCACTTCTGCTGTGCTTTCCCAGCTGGTCACATCCTGCCTTGGTCCCTGCTGTGCTGTCCCAGCTGGTTATCCAGCTGTATCCCATCCCTGTGGAGATGCTCCCTGTGGCACATCCCTCCTGAGCACGTTTCACAATCCCATTTCCCATCCTGTGGAGAAGGGATTTGCCTGGGGTTTGTGCCTGGATGTTTGGGAATTGCTGCCATGGGGTTTGGCTGGGTGATCCCAAGCTCCCCCCATTTACAATCCTTTATGTGTAGTGCTGCCAGGGATGATGTGGATTAATGTCATTAATAACAGCAGCATTAATTAATGGTCTCTCCTGATTGCAGGATCCTGGGCCTCCCCCACCATCTCCCTTGATGGGTCTGAAGCCGCTGCAGCTCCTGGAGATCAAAGCCAGGGGGAGATTTGGGTGTGTGTGGAAAGCTCAGCTGCTCAATGAATACGTTGCAGTCAAAATATTCCCCATCCAGGTGAGCAGAGCTCTTGGGTCCTGAGTTGTGCCTCACATTAAGGCAGCTTTTCTTGGCTCAGTAATTCTGTAAATCCAAGTGGAAATGGCCTTGAGGTGTAAAAGATGCAGGAAGAGTTTTAGTGATTGAAAATAAGTATATTACTGCAGTAAACACTAACTGAATCATAAACCTGTGAAATGTGGGTTTCTAGTCCTAAAAACAGTTTTAAGCAGCTCTCACCCACCTCTTGACCAGTGAATAATCAAATTAAATTGTTCTTAGAAAGAAAGTCCTGAAATGCAAACCCTGAAGTGATTGTTCCAATTAACCATGCCTCAATTAAGTGCCATAACACTCACTGCCCAGCGAGTGCCCTTAAAAAGCCGTGGCTTGCATTAAATGGGTTGAAGAATTTTGAGAGCACAGAGTGATGCTGGATGGTGATGCTGGATGGGTTTTACATTGATTAAAGCACCCTCTGCCACTCGAGGTGCAGGAATTTGTCCCCTCACAGCGATCCAGGTGCTGCCTTGCAGAATAAACACTGCAGGCTCTTGTTCTTTCACAAGAACTTCCACATCTTGTTTGACAGACCGTTCCTAAACGCTGGGAGCACACTCCCCTCAGGGATACTCCCCTGGTATCCCATTTTGTGCTGGATAACTGGGGCTGTGCTGCTGTGCTTGCAGGACAAGCAGTCGTGGCAGAACGAGTACGAGATCTACAGCCTGCCCGGGATGAAGCACGACAACATCCTGCAGTTCATCGGCGCCGAGAAGCGCGGCTCCAGCATCGACGTCGACCTGTGGCTCATCACTGCCTTCCACGAGAAGGTGGGGCTGCCCTCCGTGGGCCTGGGGCTCTCCTGGCTGG
>VZTT01028014.1:0-11205 GCA_013400855.1 Buphagus erythrorhynchus | reverse complement strand
CCGGTCCCCTCCCGTTGCCGGGAGACGCGGGCAGCGTTTCCCAAACCAAACAGCCCCACGGCGCTCGCTGCTCTCGGAACATGCCAGCGGGTATTTGCAGGAGCCCTTCCAGGGGAAGGCAGGACGCACAAATAACGCCTTTGCCATGGGAACTGCGAGGGGGGGCCCCGCCGCCGCTTTGTTTTGGGTTTATTTTATTGAATTGTTATTTCAGAATAAACGGATTAGCGAGCTCGTCAAAGCAGATGCTCGGGAGAGAAATCTTTTTGTTCGCTTGGGGTTTTCTTAAAAATGATATTGAGGAATTCAGCTTTTTTGGAGCTGGGGGTAAACTGCTCACGGTGTTTCTGCACCCCCAAACACACACAAGTCTCTCAGCAAGTTCTCTTTCAACTTATTTCTTTTCCCCTCACCTATTTGTAGAGCCCTCCAAACAGAATGGTTTGGATTGGAAGGACCTTAAAGCCCATCCAGTGCTACCCCCTCCAAGTTTTCCAGCAGAATTTAGACCTCTTTCAAGCAGGGTTTAGCTTACTTAAAACAGGTTTGCTTTTCTTGGTGGTGGCTGTGAATGCAGGGAAAGGCAGCCTGGGAAATGAGATTTTGGGAGAGGGGGTGTGCGGATTTGGAGTGTCCTCTGATTTGATAAGAGGAGAAATTAATCAAAAGGATGTTTTCTTCTAGTGCCATGAACATGGAAAGCTAATTTAAATTCTCCACATCGATTTTTTTACATTAGAATTTGAGGCAATTAATTATAAGCAAAAATATAGCGACAGAGGATTTTAAGGGAGAGCTTGCTCTGGGGAAATAAAGAACAGAGAAAGGCTTTTGTTGGGCTGGTGGAAACATCATTGTCCTGGGTGCTGTGGTCTGATCTAACACATAAAAGTTCTGCTGTGCTTGCTGATCACCAGTGAGGCCACAGGTTCCCAGACTCAACAGGAGCAGATCTGGGGCAGAATTTGGGGCAGAATTTGTCTCTCCAGCTTTTCAATCTAAGCTTAGGCAGTGACATCACTTCAGTTCACCTTGGCAGTGAACAATAAAAGCTCAGCCCTGGTGATTTCCAGCCGTGGGTGCTCTCAGAGCTTCCTTTGGTGTTTCTCCAGGTGTTTTGCCACTGATCACAGAATCACTAAGTTGGGAAAGGACCTCCAGGATAAAGCCCAGCCTTTGATGGAATGCACAGGCCCCCAGGGTGCTGCACAAGCTTGGACTGATGCATTCACTTCTCATGTCATAAAAAGCTGGAATCACTCATCCACTGGATGTAAAATAAGTCACAATCCTGAGCACGTTTTAAATAAAGTCTTCCGAAGTTTTGGTTCTTTGTTTAAGGATTTTTTTCCCTCAGCTATTTGCTGACCCAGCCCCAAACTACTCCTTGGTCTTTCAGCATTTATCCCCCTCTCAGGGGGAACTGCCCTGCATGAGAAGAGTAAATCCAGAAATATTCTAAAGGAGGCAAATAATCTTCTGCTGTTAATGTTCAGAGCAGCATTCAACAGAGAGCAGCTACTTATGGAAGACAGGCAAGAGCAACTTAAAAATGACAACTGGAAATTAAAAAGTCATGATTTGAAGACTCTCCCTGGCAAAGGGATAACACAGACAGCACCTGCAGCTCTCTGAGGTGATCTGAGAGCATTTACACTCATTAATGAAAAAGTCAATCAAACCAAGCTCATTCAATCCTTGCCCATCCCACCACTGCTTTAAGGCCAGCTTCAGCACTGCAGCCTCCAAACTGTGTGAAAATGGTTAAAAGATGCTTTAACACTGTGTGAAAATGGTTAAAAGATGCTTTAACACTGACATTTGACCAAGTGAAGGACTTCAAAAGAGAACTCTGCTCACAACAGCAGAAGCAGCAAAGGTGGATGTGACCAACCTCCTCCAACTCTGGTCTTGCTCAAAGCCCAGCCTGTAAAACCAGCCCAAACTCCCTGCCTAGACCCCCTTGCTCCTTCCACCAGAATTCACACAGGGATGTCTTTGCTGGCACAGACCCAAGAGCCATCAGCTCCTCTCAGGGTGTAAAAGACACCAGCTGCCCTCAAAGACCCAATGTATTTATTCCAAATTAAGTCCAAGATGCTTCTCACTTCATTCCTTTCTCCTAAGTGCCCTTTTCCCTGCTTTAATATGCTAAAAATTACTGCTGGGATGAGGAAAACACATGAAAATTTAGAGTTCACACCTCTCAAGTGTGGATGGCAGTGGAGGTTTTAGGATTCCAGTTGCTGGAGTCCTGTAACTCCCACAAGTGCCTGACAAGGAAAAGGGTTTCCAGCTTTCCAACTTCCACTGAAAAAAAAAGTCAAGAGAAGAACACGATTTCAGAAAATCACTATTTAAACTGTCAGCCTTCCTTATTTTTATCTCCTAGTGGGTTTTAACCCAACCTTATACTTTGGGGAATTTCTGGTCTCGTGGGGGAAGGAGTTTATTTGCACTCATAGAGGAGCTCAAATCCCCCTCCCCTTTTTTTTTGTTTTTTTTTTCAAAAGTTTCTTTCTACTTTAGCTTTTCAGAAGAAGAAATGAACTTCTTGCAAGAAGGAGAGCAATGCAAGGAGTGCTAAGTGGGACTGCAGGAGCTATTTCCAGTCTCTACAGCATTTACTGAGCAGTATATTGAAGAGGCCATGAAATGCTAATGATCTCCAGACTGCCAGAGATACCGTCCTAAATAGAAGGAAAAAAAATCTCTTTGAGAGAATTTTTTTTTTTGCCTATTCCATCTCCAGAAAAACCACATAAAACTTTAACACCTCCCTTTGGCTAAAGCTCTCCAAGTTACTCTTGAAAAAAAACGAAAAGGAAAACCAGATGGGGGTGGGGGAGTGGATAGAGATGATCCAGAGCTAAAATATCCATTAGTGGTAAATTCCACCATCTCCTCCCCCTCCCAAAAAAAAAAAAAAAAAAAAGAAAAAACCGAGCTGCATGGGTCAGATTCCACCCGCAGACCAAGGAACCAGCTCCAAACACATTCACTCAGCCCTTTTTATTCTCTTGCTTGTCTAAGTGGCTGCTAGGCAACCCCAGCAGCATCGCTGCTCATATGCATTAAGTATTAACTATTATTTCATTCCTTCCCCCCTTTCCACAAAAAGACAGCAACCTCAATTCGTGGCAGATAATTCTTTTCCCAAAAGGAAATGCTGGCTGAAGGAAGCTGGGAATGGAGCTGTGTAAAGGGTGGATATTCCCAGTTTAGTTCCAGGATGGGATGCATCCACCACCCCACACTACCCACCTGGAGCTCTCCTTAGGGGATGAAAAACTCATTTTTGGTACACCAGGAGATGCAGCTGCTCCAAGCCAAGCTCTGAGGGAATTACAGTGCTGCCCACACAGAGAGCCAAAAATTCCAGTGTCAGTTTGTGAAGCAGCAACAACCCCCAGTGCTGCAGCCCTTGTGTCCCTCTGGAGCTGGGAATTCTCCTGTGGGAATAAGCCCTGATTTTGCCAGAGAGCAGGAAGGAAGCTACTGCTCTGCTCAGGGTAGGATTTGAGACACAATTCAGAGATTTCTGCTCCCCACCCTCTGAGAGCCAGTGCTGGGAGCAGCATCCCCATCCCTGCCAAAGGCAACTCTTCCAGCCATTCCAGTGGCTGTTTTGTCTGAAGAAATAAATATAAAAATTGGGATGGGACAGAAGAAAGCAGAAGCTGGTGGTGTTTAAAAATGGCTGAGACACTTCAGCTCAGCAAAGAAATTCAGTGATGTATCCAGCTCCCCTCAGCCTGGTCCCTCACTTTGGTGACACTCCTGTACCATTACCAGGACAATCATTACAACAGAGGAGGAAGGTGCTGCTCAGGACAACAAAACCTCAGGAAAATGAATTTTTCACCTGCAGGAAGACTCCAAGAATCAGGAGAGGGAAGGCTGCTGACAGGCAGAGCCCTGCACGCTTCCAGCCCAATGACATTTCTGAGTAATTACAAACCCTTACGATCCATTATAATGTTAATTTACAGGCCAGTTGTTGTGGAGAAGTGTGATTAGATGTTGTGTAGCTACGATGCAGACTGGAAGGAATGCTAAGAATGCCTCCACTCCGAACTGAAGTGAGCAGCAGTGGGAAGAGCAGGAGCTGGAGCAGAGAGGAGCATCCCACAGGACCTCCAGAGCCTGCACAGCATCACAGGGCAGGTCCTGGCAGCACAAAGCTCAGGGATCAGATCCTTTTCTGCTGCAGGAGGCTCCAGGGAAGCTGCCAAGCAATGGAAATGTCACAGAATCCCAGACTGGTTTGGGTTGGAGGGACCTCAAAGCCCATCCAGTGCCACCCCTGCCATGGCAGGGACACCTTCCACTGTCCCAGGCTGCTCCAAGCCCCAATGTCCAGCCTGGCCTTGGGCACTGCCAGGGATCCAGGGACAGCCACAGCTGCTCTGGGCACCCTGTGCCAGGGCTCCCCACCCTCCCAGGGAACAATTCCTTCCCAATATCTTTTGTGTGATATCTTCACACTGTGTGGGAGGGACTGGGGATGAGATGGTCCCACTTGTGTCACTCCTCACATCTTCCAAAGCAAGAAATGAGTATTTGCTTCAGCTGGGAGCATCCTATTGATTTATGTCACCAGCCCAATCCAAGAGTCCAGGCTGTTTTCTCTAATACAGACCAGCCAGAAAATGTTTGTTTTTCAAATTATGAGACATTTCTTATGTTGTTCTTACTCCTAGCCGATATCAGTTTAGAATGACAAAAACGATTAAAAAGGTTTTAAAGGATGACAAAACCTGTTAAAAAGGTTTAAAAACTGAAACAAATCTCTTTATACACAATGTCTGCCCATTTCACAATGAAGAGAAGCAAAACTTGTAATTTTAATTTTTTTTTTAAACACTAATGTCACAGCACATTTGGAACCAGAATCAGGCATAATTTAATTTCTGAAACCTTCCCATTAAAAGGGCTGCCAGATTTGATACAGATTTTCCTCTACAAAACAAATTGATTAAATGCAGACTGAACTGGAGTCCCCAAAGCTTTGTCACAGTAAACTTCACGCAGCAGTTTTGTAATTTGCAGGTGGAAATGCATCAGAACATTCATTTTCAGCCTCATACAAGCATCTCATTACTCTGCAAAGTAATATTTTTAAGCTATGAATAGTATCTAAATTATTCAGGGATGGAAAAAACAAATCCATCTCCTCTGGAAAGGAAAGCCACCAGCTGCTGAGAGCAAAGCAACTCTTCTCCTAAGGCCAAATGATCAGCAATGCAAAATACCAGTGGAGAAGTGCAGCACCATGAGCAGAGAGAAAGGTTTTCTAGGAATATTCTTGCAGGGGAAAAGGGTTTTGTAACAGAGCATCATTCAGGCTGGAAAAAACCTCCCAGACCATGGAGTCCAAGCTGTGACTGATCCCCAGCTTGTCACCAGCCCAGAGCACTGAGTGCCACATCCAGGTGTGAAGAAGTCCCAAAATCAGTCACTGGACACCTAAAATCTGCACTGCAACACCCCAAACCTGCCAAAATTTTGAGGATTTCTGGGAAAAGCATTGGGAAAAATCCAGGAAAAATTCAGCCTAAAAAAATACAGAAAAAAAATTTGCAGTAAGAAACGCAAAAATGCCCCAAAAATGGCGCTAAAATGGCCAAAAAAGTCGTAAAATTTGCACTAAAAAAAACCAAAATGGCCCTAAACGCCAGTGAGATTCCAGGGATTTCTGAGGAAAAAAATGGGAAAACAAGTGGGAAAAACTCCAAGGGAACTCCAACTTAAAATGTCAGAAACCCCCACAAAAATTGCATTAAAAATGGCCCAAAAAGTCCTAAAATCTGCACTAGAACACCCAAAATCTGCCAAAATCCCAAGGATTTCTGGGAAAAATATTGGGAGAGAACTCCTAAAAAATCCATACTATAAAAAAACCAAACAAACAAACAAACCCAAAATCCCCCCAAAAGTCCTTAAATCCATCGCTGGGCACCTAAAATCTGCTCTGAAACACCCTGGAGTTTCAGGTCCTGGTGTCCAGGCTGAAAGGGTGCAGCAGCTCAGAAAGGAGCATGAAAGGCAGAGAGAGGAGGAATCTCCTCTGCATCACCTGAGGTTCTGACACACCTGGAACTGTTTTTTTTTTTCCATGGATATTTCAAATATCAGTCTCCTGGCACACTCATTTGCTCAGGAGAGCTGAAATGGGGACAGAGATGTCTTGTCCTAGGTTACAGTGTGAAGATGTGCCCAAAAGAATTGATTCTATCCCCANGATCACTGCTTCAACAAGACCCCTTCATCTGGACTGCCACCACCACCCTCACTAGCAGGGTGTCAGGTTGTATTCTGACTCTGGCAGTGGTTTTCTTTTGTACTATTGCACGTATTTAATTTTTCTCTTTTTTCCTATTAAATTGTATTTCTGACCTGGAGTCTCTCACTGGTTTTGCTTTCAAACCATTACAGGTCTCTCCTGTGCCACTCCATCCCCCAAAGCTGTGCCCTTGAGTTCATCTCACACCACACCCTGCACACCCTGGCAGTGAATTTGCAGATTTAATTCTCTGAGCACATGAAGGAGATGGCAGCGATGGAGGAGGAACCAGAGCCCTCCTGCCAGGTTCACAGCTCTCTGTTGATATTTGCACCCAGATATTTGCAAATTCCCACAAGGAGCCCAATTCCCAGTGCAAGGATGAACTCATTTTAGTTGTGAGCAAGGCCAGCCTCCCTTCCAGCCACACCCCAGCTGACTTCAAAGAGTTTTGTGCCAAAGCTCAAGATCCAGGAGCACATCTTTTCTTTCTGGAGCACCAAAGGAGGCAGGAGGATGCTGCCCATGCTGTAGCTCCTGGATATTTGTGTCTCCAGGAGCAGCAGGTGAATATTGCTGGGTTTAAAAACCCCTCAGACTTGCCTGAGGCATCGACCTGTTCTGGATTTTGCAAAATCACAGTGCAAGAACACTGAACCAGCAGCAGCAGCAGCTTTCCCCTTATTCTGCTGTGAAGAATATTGAAGATCTGTCATCACATGAAGCAGAGGGAGATCAGTGTGAGGCACTGAGAGCCAAGACCCTGCTCTGTGTGGGCTGGGAAGCTTTCAAAGGATTTTTTCCATAGGAGAGATTGCAGAGAAGGCTTGATCAACTCACCTCAAGCTGACTCTCCTGCCTGAGCTGCACAGTTTCAAAAGGATCAGAGGAATCAGCATTCAGGTCTTGCACTTTACTAGGGATTCACTCTATTTTCCTTTTGAAATTATGAATTGTTTGATTATCACCCCGTTATTGCTCTCTTAACTTTCCTTTGTGACTGAATTGCATGAACCTGTATTTTAAAAGATACATCCTAACACTAATCTGACATTCCATAGGGTAAATCCCCTCTTTGCAGCATTCTTCCCAAACAGACAAAGAAGGAAAAGAGAAGGGGACAGAGAACAGGTCACAGAGCATGAAACTCCACTTTATTCTGTTATTGAGGTTTTGGGATTGGGGTTTCTACAGCATCCACCCTCCTCTCTGAGTCACAGGTCTCTGATGGGCCATGAGCTGTGGGTATTTATGAGCCAAACGTGTTCCAGCAGCTCCAAGCATTTCAGAAACAGCTTCCAGCAGCTCTGGAGAGCCTCAGACCAGCAGGTAGCCAGGAAAGACCACGGTGCTGCCAATTTTAACAGCAGAATGATTTGTCCTTTTAAAAAAAACTTAACCTTTCATTGGCTCCTTTATTTACCAAGGAGAGATTTGGGTGGGGAATAGAAGGAAGAATCTCTTCTGTGCAGCCAAATGGAATTCCAAACCCAGTTAGTTTAGGCAGGGAGCTAAGGGGAAGATGTCAAAATATGTTTTCCATTAACGTAACAGCGGAAAACACGAGTGGTTTAAAATACAGTATACAAACAATTACTGCTCTGCTACCAGAACCTGTGCCAACCAGAGGGATTTTATCACCATAGCTAGTTTAAACCAACAGAACAGAGTTGTAAGTCAGAAATATGGTATTTTATTCTGAAATATTTGCTTGGGGTGCTACTTGACATCAGACTTCAGTCAAAATAAGCTTTAGCAAATGATATGTTAAACGATCCCATCTGCCTGTTTCAAAGGCAAAAAAGCCAAGTAGATTTTGTTAATCCTGAATTTCTAGTTCAAGCTTCCAAATGAGAAGGGACATTTTTTGCTCTTATTCACCACGTGGTGCTAAAGTGAAAGGGGTTAGTGGTATAGGGCAGGGGAGTCCTGCAATCAAGACATTAACAGCACATTTTTACAATCAATAGAACATTGAATTTTTTTTTTTACTGGAGAAGTTTTACTTTCTGCAGATAGAAGGGAGAAATAAAGAGAGCACCATTCATCTTCCCTGCATCTGCACTCAGGTGCTGTGGCAGAAAGCACTCCAGAAGGAATAATTCCCATTGTTCTGCACTCACAGCTGAGGGGTTTTGTCTCTCACAATCACTTTGTGCCAAATTCCCCCTCCAGGAGTGACACAAAGGTACAGAGGGAGCCTGGAATGACACAATTCAGGAAATGGACTCAAAGGAGCAACAACGAGGGGTTTATAGGGGTTCACAAGAGGTGGGGGTGACTGGGAAAGGGGCAGTGACCAAGAGGCATCCCAAACCTCTGGGTATGTCCTCCTCCCAGATCCTCCTTTTTTAAATTAATCAATCTCCTGTGATCGTTCTCTTCACCTGTCTTACCCCAAGAACCCACAGTGGCATTTTTTGCTCCTTTTTCCCATCTTTTCCCAATTTAAACATCCCTTTCCCCCAACTTTGTAACTGCTTTTTAACCAGGGTTCTTCAAAAGCCTTGAGAGAAGAGATTTAATCAAAGAGTGTTTGCAGCCTGGCTCTGCAGTCCACTCGTGTGTGCAAGGGCCAAAGTTGTTTGTGCTTCTGCAATGGGAAAACAGCCCCACTTGTCCAAAACTCAGAGAATGGCATCCCAGGGGTGACTGCCCTCCCAGCCAGGCTTGCAGCACTCAGTGTCCTCCAAGGACTCCCACAGCTCACTTTACCCAGCTGAGGCTGGACTGGGGGGCAGACTTTTAAAATTAAAATCCTGTGTTATTACATTACTGGACCTTATTACTGCCTATATCCTCTCACCAGTCTGCACAGGGTTCCTGTTTTGGGGGGCAATCATTCTTCCAGGGAACAGGCAGTAGCTCAACTCTTAGAGTAGCTTTCTGATGCAGGAAAAATTAGTAAAATTTTTATAAAGTTGAGAAAGAAAAAGATATAAAAATCACTGCAGAGTGGCCACAGGCTGTCAGTTGTCACCAACTTCTACTTCACTGCTGTGCTACAATGGTTATAAACCTGAAGTGTAAAGTGGAAATTCATCCACAGACAATTTACTTTTCCCCAGCAGAATACTGCATGATGTTCTGGCTGATCACATAATTCAATCCTTATATATTCAGAAAGCACTCAGAAATCAGGAGAATGCATTCAAAACGTTCACTGTGTGGAACATTTCGTTGCCCAAACATCACAATATAAATTCAAGCAAGTAGCTGCCAAAATAAAAAGTTAGAACAGAAATTCCTTAATGATTGACTAAGGAGAGACTCATCACCAAGGCATTAAGTAATTCTTAGGAGAAAGTGAATTAGAATTGCAGTGTATAATGTATTAATTATTTGGTGGCAGTTGAAGGAAAAAGCTTGGGGTTTAAGGACACAGGGCTAGAACACAGCTGGGGGAATTTAACCCATGATATAAATTGACTTTTTAAATGTGCAAAGAGGGAAATCTCCTGAGTTTCACTGGGTCTTGCAAACAGAGCAATATGGAACAATGGAGTTTTACTCATCTGCAGTTCATTTTTGTTCCAAAATTCCCTTTTTAGAGCATTCTAGATGTGTGTTCATCTGGATTGTAAAGCAGCCTGAAGAGTGATACTGGAGTCACTCCAGCAAGAAATGACCCAACCACTCTTTCCCCCAAATTTCTCTAATTAAACCATTTCTCCAGGGGTTTGTTGGCTGCTTTCCCTCTCTCAATTTTTTCAGCACCAAAACACTTCTCTGAGCATCATCTCTGCATCTCCACCAGCTCAAGCCCTGCAGGATCCCCACCCCCAGCAAACTGGGGGAGGAAATTTTAAAATAGGAAAATATAAAAGTCCTCTGGGTAGGGGCTTTTCCTGGGGGAACATTTTCAGGGAGCAGAAAGAAGCCAGGAGGTCCCTTCTAAACAACTTCCAATTCTAGGATTCTCTAAGTGCCTCTGCACAAAATATTCCAGGAGGGCACAAAGCAGAAAAATAGTGACACCATCCCAAAGAAACCCTGGAAGCAGAGCAATGACACCATCCCCTAAAAATGTGTGTCTTGTTTTGATTAATGAGTAAAGCAACAATCACCTGAGGCTTTCAAAGCACTTTACAAATATTAATCCTTATGAATTTGCCCATCTTAACTTTCTGGCTTCTAGAGGAAAAAAAAAAAATTAAAAAAAACAGAGATTGAATTATTCCCTACTGGAAAATGGAAATGAGAACACAGAGCAAATAAAGCAGGGTTTCCCAAATACACTCTGAAGTGCCAATGGATGTGCATTGTGGATCAGAAAAATATGAGGCTGGCTGGATCAGAGATTAATTTATGCCTCAGAGCCCAAGCCTGGGTGTGGGGGACCCCTGACACAGGGGAGTCTAAGGTGGCACAGAAACCCCAGAGAGGATGGGGTCCAGAGGCAAAGAGATGAATCAGAAATGTGGAATAAACACCCTTGGAACTGCACTTGATCACAATTTACTTTGGGAAATACACTCTCTCATCATGCATCTGTATGTGTAAGTATACAGGTGCATTTTATACATCAGTGTGTATAAATATCTAGAAAATAACCCAAATCCCACAGACTGATACAGCTGCAGCCCCAGGGCCTGAAAACCCAGAGCTTTTCTTGTGACAGTAACGCCCTCAGATTTTGATATGAAAATATCTCCTCTCAGTCCCCAGCAAGGAAGTGGTGATTTTGATTTTCACAAAGACAGAGCCTGCAAGGAACCTGTGGGGCTAAAGACAAAGCACATTTCCCCATAGGGCAGCAGTCAGGGACTTCAAAATGCTGAGCATGACAAGGTGGATCGTGTTTGTGTGACAGATTTCATCCATGAAAAGGGGGCAGAAAAGGACAAAGCAGTCCACAGAGAGGCTCACTCTGCAATCCATTCCCTGTCTTGGCTGTAATCACAGAATCATGGAATGCT
>VZTT01028013.1:4547-29421 GCA_013400855.1 Buphagus erythrorhynchus | reverse complement strand
AGGGGCACAGGGGCACAGGGACACAGGGGCACAGAGGCACAGGGGCACAGGGGCACAGAGGCACAGAGGCACAGAAGCACAGGGACAGAGGGGCACAGGGGCACAGGGACACAGGGGCACAGGGACACAGGGGCACAGAGACACAGGGGCACAGGGACACAGAGGCACAGAGGCACAGGGGCTGCTATTTGTCACAACCTGTGGGCAACCTGGGAGGGGACAGTGGGTATACATTGAGCTACTGTGACTTCTCAACCAACACAACTGCAATTGAAATGGTATCTCTGGCATCTGTTGTTTCCTTGGATCAAAGGATTCATGTCCATGTCTCCCAGGAGAGAGATTTCTATTCTCTGAAAACCTGGATCCAAACTAGATGTAAACTCTCTGTCTGTAATTACATTTAATAGATTTCAGTGATATACATTTGTTTTCCAATGAACTTTAGTTTATTCAAGGGTGTCTTCACTGAAAGCAGATCACATTCTATCATGAGAGGGAGAGAAAAAAGGAAAAGAATAAAAAGTCTGATGCAGTATTAATAAACCTAATATTCAGCAGCAGTTTCTGTTCCAACAGCTCTAAGCATGTACATTTTTAATCAGCTGCTGATTCTTATTGAAAAATGTACGAATACAACTTTCAAGAGAGGATTACACAACAAGTTTCAACTTGTTTCATTAATTACTTTTTTTTTTTCCAAAGGAGCAGCAGAAAATTGCTGGCAGGAACCTCAGTGAACCATGCCCATTGGCCATTAAGAATGGATTAAATTTACTTTTATAACTCCATTGATTTAAGACCTTTTATTTCTTTCTTTTCTGAGGCAAGCTGTTATTCAGAAATTGTTCTTTTCCTGCAGTGAAAGTGCTAAGAAGAAAGAACACATTATTGGATTTTATTGTTCTTTAATACTGAAAATGACAAAAGGAAACAAAACTGAGAAAAGCTAAGGCCATGTATTATATACCATCAGGCACAATACCTCTAGTTATGCTTTTGTCTGGTGATGAATAAATTCTGCTATCACTTGCTTTGACCATTATTATGAGCATTTAATTAAGAGATGGTGGTCAAAATGAAATATGTGACCAGATTATAGTGTCCCACAGCAGGAGTTCTGCTGAGGCACTTAGAGAAGAGAAATGTGGACTTTATTATTCTGCCTCATTTCAAAAATGTGGAAAATATTTTCCCCTTGCAGTGTTAGCTGCATTAATATTTCTGTTACCCTGCTCAAGGCAAAGGCACAAGCCAGTTTGTGTCTCCTTGCAGGGGTTAACAGAATAGCAGCTCCACTCACATCTACCACCCCATCACGGTTTTCCACACTTTTCCAATCTTTAGTTGGAATGCATTGTATAATTTGGAGGCAAAACACTACAGTTTATGTTTTTGTCCAACAATCAATTCAATTACTGACTTAAATCCATCCCTTTGACCTAAAATCATATGTAGTTCCACTAGCTGTTATCTTGGTGATGTTCCAAAGCATCGAAGCATGCAAGCATGAATCTCATATTACATACATGCATGTCTTTTGTATAGAGGGGATTATTTGCATTATAAAACTGATCGCATGCTTAAATATGTTGCAGGATGACAGCTAAGGACATTTCTGAATTGCTCTATTTGTTTATGGTTGTATCTGAAAGCATATTCCAAAGCAAATAGAGAAATTTTCCAAATTTCAATGCTGTTGGTGGGATTCTGCAGCCTAGCACAGGGTGTATGGTTGCATCTATTGGAGCAACTGAATTACTGTTCTTATATATCCAAAGTACAGGATAAATAGTTTGGAACATCTTGGTCACACAGATGTGGAACAATGTTTTCCTTTGGAGGTACAATGATGTCCAAATATGTCTTTTTGGCATGTAATTGAAAATGGTGGCTCTTAACATTAGCTCTCCTTAAGATTATATAGTCCACTGGTGGTCCTTTTTAGGGGCAGGAATATTTTTGGCCCATGTTAGAAAAGTGCTTTTGCAGAGAGTGGTGTGAAATAACCACAAAATGTGGCAATAATTTACAGTTTGAAGAATGCATGACATTAACTGAACTAATAGAATTTAAGATTGCAATAGTAGTACTGTGGGAATATAAAACACAGTAAATTTATTTTGTGGAAATGATTATGTAGTGCAATAGATATTTCATTTTCAGGACAGAAGACAAACAACAATCCAATTGTAGTTTTCCATTTTGGTATTTTAATGATCTTGACACAAATTTTAAGACAGATGATGAAACATTATTAATCAAATACACAATAATATTCATTAGAAAAATTACATTATAAATGCACTGAGGGTGAAAATTACATTCACATGTACAATATAGGAAAAAGGCAATGTAACAAACTGTACTGTTGAATAAATAATTCTGTGATGAGGAAAGGTTTTGTTTAAAAATGAAAGCTGCTGCAGAATTTAACCTGTTTGTTTCCAGTCTTTTCTGAAAGCAGATTTACATATTCTTCTTTGTTGCTATATCCAGCTACTTTCTGGAATTGCTGAAGCACATGGAACATAAGACCATAAGTACTGCCTGCTCAGATCACACCAAGGATAAATCTAGCCTGCAACACTGGCTCCATCAGAGAAGGATAATAAAATCTGGGACAAGTCTAAGTAATAGCCACCTCACAATTCTTTCCATTTCTTTTGTTCCCCATTTCTCTTACTACACATCAATTTCAGTGAGCAATCAGTGGGCCAGATGAGAAATAATGACTCATGATTCCCCAGTCACCTGCCTTCCTTCCCTTTGTGACTGCCTATAGCATTACACTCCTCCTCTGCCCCACATTGTTGCTTTTCCAGTCTGAGTACTAATCTGGGTTTTATCTTTTTGTACAGGAATTGCTTTATTCCTCAGGTCATTTTTGTCACCATTTTTTTCATCTTTCTATTGTGTTAGACCCCTTTTGAAACTGGACCATTATAACTGCATGCATTGCTCAGAGGTTGGCCAGACATGGATATGTAGAGTGAAATACAGGCATCCTCTGCTTTATTCTTCTTTCCTCCTCAGTAATCCTGCTTTGCTTTTTACCTTCCTGATCACTGCTGAGCCAGGATGTTCAAAGAGCTGTTGATGGTGTCTCAAAGACACTTTTGCTGACTAGAGCTGTTAAATAAGAATCCATCAATGTACATGTAGTCTGAGGCGACTTTTCTCCCTTATCCATGACTCCACATACACCAGCAGTAAATTTCATCTGCCATCTATCATTCAGATCTGCGGTATTGTACATTTTTCAGTGCTTTGCAAAATGCTTCAAGTTTAACTCCCCCAACTAATTGTGACTAACTGTGATTACCAGCAGTATTTGCACCTCACTACACCCACAAGTAGTATCATCACAGATACCTCTGCAGATCTGCCTGAACTACAAAATTACTTGTTCCCAATATATTTTTTAATTTTGGACCCACTTTAGTTCTTATCCAATGGCAGATGCATATTTTTAATAGTTTAATGAAGGTCCTTACAGATAATTGTGTTATCTAAATTGTTATACAATTTTTGTACCAACAGAGTTTTTCTCTTGGCTCCTCCAAAGATGTCCTATTAGCTATTATTTTCTTCTAGATGTTAAAGAATGAAGAGATTTAATGATCTACTATTGCTATTATTTAATGGTTGGCAATTATTTTTTACCAGTTTACCTAACTTATCTATCAGGCTGGCTCTTAGTTTTCAGGATTACACCTGAAGTTTTTTTAAAGAATTGTTGTCACTGTTGCTGCTTTGATTCTTCTAGTGATTTAAGATATAGGTTACATGCTATGGTTACTAGTTCACCAGTTCCACATATGAGGTCTTTTCCTGAGGTTTAGATAAATACCATCTGGTATCTCAGTTTGATACTATTCAATTTATTACTCTGCTCTAAAGTTTCTTTTATTAGATCATTGGTTCTTTTCCTTTATCTTTCATAGTGCTACCTGCAGAGTCTTGGCCTAAAACAATTTCTTGCTTTATATAGTGTGCCCTGTTTGATTTAGCCTTCAGAAAATTGGACCCTCACAATATGAAATTATTCCATTATTTGTGGTGTGAGTTTTTAATACAGGTTCAGTATGACAGATAAACGTTACCCCAGGCTAATTGACTATTTTATGGAATATTTACCTTTATCTGTCTTTATGGAATAGGTTTCTCCTGTGAACAAGGAAGATTTTAGCTGAACTATATTTTTAACAGATTATGATTACATTTTTGGGTCAAACACATTAAAAAGTAACAAGCAGACAATATAGTTAGAGGAAAATTTACAACTTTTCCTTTCCATTTACTAAACAATTTCCCTACTATTATTCAGTCATATTCCCCTGGATTGATCCATATTTTGGTGTTCAATTTCACATGTGCATTTTAACCAGCTTTCTCAGTGAAACTCATATTTTTCAACAGAATATTGCTTTAACTTGAATATCAAAAAAGGCTGGAACTCAGGAAAGAGAATATATTAAACCCAAATGGACTAATTATACACAGATGTAGGTATTTCAAAGCATTAAAAGTTTTGGATTTGTATTGACAGAAAGAGACACAAGGGGAAAAAATTCAGAAGTCTTAGCTCTACTTCCCTCAAATTTTGCAGCTGGGGTTTTTGTATCAAAATGTGTTGTATTCCAGCCTGGGACATGTGGGAAGGCCTGTGTTCTCTGCGTGCCTGATTCTCCAAGAAAACCTTATTGTCATCATTGCAAAGTTTTAAAGGAAACAGGAAAAAGAGCTAACTTAATAAATGTAACGCCAACTGCAATAATGAAGTGTTACTTTTGGCTGGTGTAGTTATGTGGTTACACATATTTCAGTTTACTCTGATTCATTGTATTGCCTTGCCTTCTTTTTCTTTTAGGAATATGTAACAGATCATGCTCCATGTTAAATCATAGTTATATGGTCTGAAATACCACTGGATTAGAAAATAAGCTTGTGTGAATCAATAGAGCTTCATCGACTTTCTCTGATTTATGAAGATTGGGGATCTGACTCAGTGTGTCAAATACGGTGATGAGTTAGGGTAAACAGAAATAATGCTGTGATTTTCCTCTATGAGACTTAATTTCACAAGACCTAGGCTGGTATTTTCTTGCAGAATGTATTTTTGGAAGGAAAAAAGCTTCTTTGTTTTCCTTACTTACATCTACATGCAGCTCCCCTTATTGCACAAACGAGGTGGCCCATAATAGGAGATTTTGTAGGCATCTTTTCCCTTCCTAACACTGCAATTTGTGATGTAATATAATGCAATTCCCATCACTTCCCCATGCAGGCCAGATTCTTAGGTCTGATCCTTCCTTTTTCAGTGATTGAAATATTTAGTTTGTTTTCTTTGTAAAAATGTTCTTTTGGCTTTGATCTAGATGTCAATTCATATAATGTGTTGCTCTTTCAGAGATGTGGCCTTGAAAATATTCTAATGTAGCCCTTATAGCAGGCACCTCAAGAGAAGATAATAATAGGAATTATATTGATCTATTCCATAAATGAATGTTTCAATATTTACAATTGTTTGTGTAGGAATATCAAAGATCATTAGGCATAGGAAACTAAAATGCTTAACTAATAGATTATATGCTCCTTAGAAGGTATATCATCCTAAATACATTTGACTTGTTTTACAACTGGCTCTGAAGGATCTGGTCTAAGTTATCTCCCAATTAGTCTTCCAAAAAATTGAGGAAATATCATTAGTAAGATAGTAAACACCATATGTGACATTCAGCTCAAATACAGGTTTTGGTTCTTCTTTTTTGATTTTTGCATGTCATTATTAATTTTATCAAGGTAATTCCTTTAGTAAGTTTCAACGATGAAGATCAGAAGTGGAATGCAGGCCTTGAATTTTGTATCTTTTCATAATTTGAATGTATTCTGCAGTAGTTTCTGCTAGACTCTGCTGTCATTAATAAGAAGCTGTGCACAAATGAACAATTATGCTTTGTCACTTCAGTTTGACAGTGGAGATCAGATGATATTGCCAAAGGAAAGATGAATTTCTGCCTTTGGGCTGTGTTTAAGAGACTGTACCTTTTGGAATGCTATTTCTTTTTGAAATATGTATTTACAGCTATGTATTACAGTACAATCAGCTTAAACTGAATGATCTGTTGGTGTAATGGAATTTATCCCTGACCCTAATGGAATAAACTCATGGTTTCAGAGATGGTATAGCATGCCTTGTGTTTTTTATACAGTGCTAACAACAGTCAAATGTTTGTAATGTAAGTTAAAGCTATCTTGCACCTGCTCATAATATGTCAAGTGGATAAGCTGCTCATCACTCACAATGCAACAGGAAAGGCCATTTGTATAGGGTTTATGACTGTACCCAGTACCTCAGATGAGACTTTTTGTGATGGTTCTGGTTACATGCTTGTGGTTTCTGTCCTCTAAGTTCTTACTCAGTTGGGATAAGACAAACTAAAATGCATCTTCAATCTTAATATCAGACTTGAAGTTTTTTCTGGCTCTCTTTTTTTAGTCAATGAGGTAAACCACTCATTGTGGTTACTAGTATGCTTCAAGCCTCTTAGGAGTAGAAACAAAATATGATATAAATCTAAAAATCTGTCCCATAAAGTTAGCACTATTTTGGTTCTGTGCACAACTCCGGTGAACATACAGCAATAGTTTAAAAGCTAAATGATGCCCACTTGGGAAAACTCAGCTCCAGACAGAGTGCTGGAGACATTTAAGGCATCATCATCTTGAGCAGAGAGCTTTCTGAAATTATCTGTGGGGAGCCCAGGTGCTGGTGATGTGGTCAAATATGGATCAAGGGCTGTGGGGAGGTGCTGGCACCTCCTGGGGACACAGGACTGCAGGCTGCAGGAGGGGACAGTCACCACCTGCCAGCCCCAAAAGAGGAGGAATCCTTTCTCCATTTAGGAACTTGATTCCTGAGGCAGGAGTGGATGGAAACAAGAATAAAGACATGGGGTAAGCTTTAGGAGATTCATCAAGAAGAGTGACACTGACCTTCTTCAGATCTGTGCATCTGTGACATTCCCCCACAGCCACTTTGAACTTAGCACCCTTGGAAAAAAGAAGATTTCAGACATCTCAAACATTAGACAACAACATCACTGCTAACAGGGTGTAGAAGAATTCACTCTTTTTATCTCCAGAAATGATGCTTTTTCCTCAAGCTGAATTATTAAGAAGATAGTTCAAGAGTGATTGGGCTAAAAAGACACAACACAGCATGGGGCATCAAGGCTGGAAATGTAAGTTAGATCCTGGATTTAGAATTTAAGGCTTTTAATGTATTTTATATTAGGCAGTTTTGAAATATAGGGCTAAAAGAGCAATGGGAACAAAGATCAGAAATCCACATACTTTCTCAAAAGAAATGGCTGCAACCACTGATTTAAACAGTTCTTCTCTCTATTCATCAGACATCTGGTCTTCAGACTGCACTAGCTTTTACAGGAACAACCCTGATAGTGCTCTGCCTACAAAATAATGACTTAAGGCATGGTGACCTGAATCCCACCAGGCAAAGAAAGGGCTTTTCCTGTATGTGTACTCTAATTGCTAAGCTAAAATATGAAGTTGTTTCACATCCACCAATCTCCTACTCCAGAAGTCCTGTTGCAAAAAAAAGAAAAGTTTGTCACGGAATTTTAGGGTCTGCCCCTATGAGACAAGGCCCCACACATGCAAAATGAGGCCTTGTCATTGAATAGTGCCTGGCTAAGGAGCTAAGTTCTAGGCTGCTCACCCTTTGGTAGATCAGAGCATGGGTATGAGCTAAGAACTCTCTCTCAAAGGGAAGGAGAGCTATCAAGTGTATGCATCTAAAGGGCTGGCATAATTAGTAGAATCACTGACTGAGTAGAAGTGTTTTTGACAGTGGTTTGGGATTCAGATCACTAAATATTGTCCAAGTCCAGCTTTTTTTTTTTGCTTTTTTTTTTCCCCCTGAGCATCTCCTTTATAATCTACCAGTTTACCATAAATATCAAATCCAATAAGTTCCAAATACATATATATCAAGAAAGGCATATAGCTATACTGGATAGTGTAGAGGAGATGCGAGAAGCCTGCAGGAATGATAAAAGATCAGGGACTATAGCATAGTTTCCAATACATGTAGAAACAATCACTTAAATCTACATGTAGATCTGATAATAAGCACATCATTCATAACTGGAAAGGTGGGTTTGTTGTGCAATAAAGTGGGATCATTATTGCATTCATTCAAATGTATGAACATCTGGACAATGGAGAAATGTCTGCTCTTTCCAAAAGTCTATGTTACCCAGTCTAGGCTACAGAAACTATAAGACAAACCTGGAGTGTAAGGCACAAAGGTGGATGGCATGGCAGCAGATGTATATGTAGGAGCAATCTATGCATTTGAAAAGCAAAAAAAGGAGGGCATGATTTGATAAGAAGGAATCTGACCACTTGACAAGTTTAGCTCTGATTTACCCAGGGGAAATTTGCTTTTTCTGTGATGGATCTAAATATCCTTAGTATTTACATCATTGGTCTGAGACTATTTATAATCATGTCAGCTTGACATTCCTTGACAGGTTAATCAGGTCTATAGTCTCAGTGAGACTTTAATACTCAGAAATCAAAACAAAGCAACTTTATTTTAATGTGCTTTAGCACCAGCAATGGAAACACCAGGCAGAGAGATGTCAGTAGATTTTAAAGTTAGTGAGTCAGTGTGAACAGCAGCAGCTTGAGAGAGGTTGAAAAGACCATTTCTCATTTGGACACTCTACAGGTCTTCATATGTGATCAAGCCATGTGATCCAACACAGAAGATTGATGAAAAGTTAGATACAGATATTTGGGCAAGACATCTCTCATATTTGACCTCTAGAAAGTGTCAAGTATTACTTTTATCCATCTGTATTTGGTGATATTCATTGAAGGTACTTGTTCAGGCATTATCAATACTGGAGATTATTTGGAAGTCAGTTTTTCAGTTTCAAATATCAAGCAGTTAATTCATGATTTTCACTAAGTGATAGGCATTAAAATTACCACAAGATTTCTTGCTTCTATGGATCAAGGGAAATAAGTCTGTCCTGGTTACCAGGAAAGGGAGTGGATTTTCCAGTGCTGTGTGGGTGTGACCAAGTTGTTTGTTCCATACCATGTACATTATTGCTGGGGATGGGGATTCATCAGGAAACAAGGAATGCCAGAGCTGGAAGTTCTCAATTTTCTGAATACCATGTGGTGTGAGTACAGGAATGGCTTCCATATTGCCTTTGTCTGGAGATCACATGGGCATGACCTTCAAGAAGTGTTTGTTTTTGTTCCCACTGGTGAATGCCTTTTGTTGGTAAAACACCTTCTCTTTTTGTACACTTTTACTATTAATTTTCCTGTCGTCATTGTGTGCATTTCAATCCATTGCTCTGTGCTTATAGGAAATTGTTATTTCAACTCATAATCTCTCAGTTATTGTCCCTCCCTTACTGGAAGGGACAGGGGAAAGGGAGTGGCTTGTTGGAGTTTAATTTCCCTGCTGGTCTTAAAACCAGCATAGTCCCTTAAGAATCTGAGTTCAGAATCTGTTCAAAGCACAGGATTATTCTGTGCTTGTAAACCTTACAAAATTTAATTTGTGCACTGGTTAGATTTAAAGAAGCAGTTAATGTTAACAAATTTATTCATTCATGCATTCATACATTCATTTAAAAAAATACAAATTTTACATTACTGGACCCTAGTTCTGCAGATCGTGACATGCTTTAAATATAATTTCACATCCAAATAAATACCTTGAAATCTAGATTTTTTTTTAAAATCTGCAAAAATTAAGTTTAAAAATGTTGTGGAGAAAATAATTAAAGTCATTCATTATTAATAAACATACTATTACTCATAGAGAAAGTAAGAAGGCCCATACTGAGTCAGTAACTCTTCAGGTAGCCCAGTACATATCTCCAGCAGCAGACTCCAGCTGTGAAAGTGGAGGGCAAAGAAAAGTACCAAATAATTCTCTCCTAAGCTTCAGTTGTTTTTGGTTCTGTGAATTTCCTGAGCTATATGTGGTTTTTGGGGCTTCAGTGACCATCAGTGAATGTCTTTTCCATCTGGTTCTTCAGACTGTCCTTAGCTGTCCATAAACTTTGCACCCACAGCATCCTTTGGCAAAGAGTTCTTATGGCCAGGTGTCTGGTGTCAGACATTTTTCCCCCTTGAATCTCACTTCTTCTTTTCTTTCCTACCCTGTACTTTTTTTTTTCTATTGCAAAACAGAAGGAATAGTCAAATCCTATCCACCCTGCCTATGTCATCATAATTATGGAGAGTTCTATCCCTCACCTCCCCAGCTCACTCTTTTTCAGACTAAATCCAGTTTACTCAGTCATTCATACTCCTAGAAGGTATTTTATTCATTTAGCAGAACTGAAAGCTATGATGACCATAATTAGTTGCTAAAAGAGTGCTAACACACTTTGGATTAAAAACAGTGATTGGGATATGGGAAGATAATTCAGTGAAAAATAGTTTAGGAGACAATGACAAACATGTCCCTGTTAGCTACATTTTGAACTCCAGTTGCCTCAGAATTTCCCTCTGACACTGGTTTAATGAGGGATTCTTCCCAGTCTTACCCTCTTTGAAAGAGTAATATTTTCATCTCAAAAAGAGAGAAGAGAGATGCAGCTTTATTTGGATGTTTATCAACAGTTTGATATTGTTAAGATATGTTGAGTATTTAGGGCAATATTATATCTAAGTAGTAAAAACATATATTTCATTTCTTTTCTTTCAAATACTGTAACCATTGAACAGTAAAAATGAGGAGAACAGAAATAAAAATAATATTCTTTTTGTGACTAAAAGATGGGAGAATATTATACTGTTTTTGCTGTTTATCCAATTTTTTCCTAGGAAAGATCCAGTTGCCTGTGGTTTTGTCTGTGATTTCAAAAATAGTAGAAACAAGAGCTGGTCTGATGCCAAATAGAAATGGCTATGGCACTGAACTAACATTCGGATTTGCAGAAATCCCCTGCCTAAATCTGAGATGTCAGTCCAGATTTAAGGTTTTGTCTTATTAAAAATAAACTGTTTTAAACAAGAGTTTGTATCAAGCTTCTATTTCAGCTAAATGCAAGAGGGATTCCTTCTAGCTGACATTTAGCTCAATGTTTATAGGTATTTATATTGCATGTGGAAGTATAGCTGGATTCTGACCATATTCCGTTCTCAGAAGAAGTGAGTGAATAATTTTTAGGATTAACTGTTTCTAAAGAATCTAGCTTTGTTTTATGTGAACAGATTTCTCTCTAAATTATCTGTAATTCAAGTCTATTCTATAATGATCCCTGCTATGTTACTCTACTGATGGACCATAACTTTATAAACTGAAATGCTGCTTGAATTACATGGCAGTGCTGATAAGACATAAGGTATTTGTCCTGTTCCCTGATTACACAAATATGCACAGAATTCCAGTCTCAATGTCTTCTAACCTTACATTAAAATGTGGGTTTTGAAATTACTTTGAAATCTATTTTCCATGAACATGAAATGCAATCACTTGCATATTGTCAAAAATAAATCCAAAAGGAACATGAACATAACTAAAGCTAAATTAAATTGCTCTTTAAAATGGCACTAGAAAATCTCAGGTATTATTTTCTCAGCTTTTAGTTAAAGATGTTAAGGGATTTTATGTAAATATTATTGGAAGATGATATCCTCTCTTTTTGCAGTGTAGACACACTACTCATTGTGTTCTTATCCAGCTGCTGAGGTGTTCAGTATTTCTGTGGCAATTTCTTTATGGGAAAACACATATATTTCACTTTTATACCCTAATGATTAACAGCAGCTCAAAATTATGTTGCATGTAGAACTGTGTTATGCTTTCATTAAAAAAATTGTATTTGTACATTGCTCACTTCATGCAGAAGTGAGAAAAAACTAGATTCATGCTTCTAGAGATTTGTGAAGTTTTTATCATCTGAGGAGAGTGGATTTTTGTAGTTACTGACACTTGTTTTGAAGGTAAAGTTCACACAGGGGCACTTTGTCTCCCCCAACATCTTTTCCCTCTAAATTTTAGTTTCATCTCTTCCTTCTCAGCTTAGTGTGTTTATTCTAACTCTTTACCTGTGAAAACCACTTTGTGGTGAGTCCTTGGGTGATTGAGTGAGTCCTTCCTGGCACCCTCCTGTTTTGTGACTGAGAGCTGGAGACCACAACCCAGTTTTGGAAAGACATGTTTCCTCCATTGTGTTCTTGAATGGAGACTTCTCTGCTTTATTCTTTTACACTGCTTAATTCACTCAGGTACCTATGATATTCCAAATATTAGGTTTAGCAGAAGCCATGCACTGGAGCCAGTGATGTGGAAGAAGTAAGAGACTCATCTATTTCAAAATACATGCAGACCTGGCTGCAGCAATCTGTTTAAGAGATGGTGAGGGGCCAGAAACAACTGTGAGGAGACAGAAATTGTAATTCATTTGGGAAGGAGTAAAGGGATAGAAAGCAACCCTGCTTGAAAACTGGAAATGGATGTGCTTTTCTGTGTCCAGGAGGAGGGCTGTCTGTCAGGCTTCCTTGGCCTGGCATTACGTGCAGGATCTGCAGTTGCACTAAAACCCCTGTGGCTACAAAGCATTTTTTGTGCAGAGGGGCATGACAGTGACAGTGGAAGGTGTCTGTGCAGAAACACAGCCATGGAGAAGGGGCACTGTGTTCCATGCAGTAAATATTCACTCCCCAGGTGCAGCCATGGCAAACCCAACCTGCCTGGTTGTCTAAGTGAGTCCAGAGGATGTCATGGATACTATCCGTGGTAAGTCCTATGACTCTAGGTTGCTGTCAGTTGACCTTAGGAAAGAATTAACTGGCTGATCCAGGGCAACTGAATAATGCATTTTGGGAAAGTCTGTAATTACACCTTGGGTGATTAATTTAGGGGTGAGGAAGCCCAGTCTGAGACAGCACATCTGTCTTTTCCCTTAGCAGTTCGAATGACTTTATTATGGGTCCCACTTAAAATCTACGGTGAACTGTGTATCTCCTTTTCTCTGATGAAAGCTGACTATTCCCTGAATCTCCCATAGAGCCAGCTTCCTAAATATTTCACTTAAACTCTGTTGGCTGTTTCATAGCACTGGGGTTCTAGGGTTCCTCCATGCTAATGAGTGTTTCTTAGTTTCATATTGCTTCTCTTGTACCCTGATTTATTCAAAGGCTCCCTAATAAATAAAGTAGAAATCTGTCAAACAGTGTCACAGGACATGACAACATATGCCATGCCATAACTCTTGGAATGTGAAAACATGAGAATCTTGACTCAAAAGGCATGTGCATCTGCTAACTTTTAGAGTGGAAGACACAGCTCTTGAGAGATTAAGAAATGCTAATATCATTCAAAACTGCATACAGAAAAATGAAAGAACATGTTCTTACAATGACCATGATACATTGCTTCTCACATTGGTTAATGATTTGATTTTTTTCTGGAATGGTGTTTACCAGATTTTCTAAAGAAGATGCTGAAAATGTTTTTTGAAAAGTTTCACAGTGTGCTTACTGTTGAACGGTGCAATTTTTGTAACCACACAAACTCAAGAAAAGTGTAGAGAAGAATGAAAAATAATCTCACCAGCGTTTATTCAGCTTGGGATTTCTTTGGCAAAATATCCACATAATTCCTTCTCAAATGGAAGATTCAGTTCAGTTTAAGACACCTAAGCATAGCTGTTTTCATCTAGAGTACCTAAGGCTCCACAGAAGTCAATAACCCTGTTGTATCCGTGGGCTCCCAAGAGACTTGCAGCTGACCAGCTGCCTGAGGCAGGGATTCAGGTACTTCAGCTCTCACATTTAGAACTGTTTTAGGTGTCTGGTGGTATTTAAGGCATCTGCAAGAAGCTTAGAAATGGGACTAAAAGGAAATCCTTTTCTGGAGCTGCATCTGGAAGTTCAGTGTGATTTCTCATGATAATATTTTCATAAGGGACTCAACACGTTTGTGCAACAGAGCTGACAAACATAGAGAGGACATTCTTCCCCCACTGTATTTACAAAACATATCCAATTAATTTGGTACATTAAGAACTAAAGAGCTCAGAATCTGGTTACAGACTTTTTTTGCTGAGTATAAGGTTTGTTATATTAAGGTCTGCAGACCTGCTGCATAGAGGTACTAAAAAACATTCTTGTACTGATGACAAGCTTAGGATGCTTCTTTATTTTTGTAAAATTAAGAATTTGGATCATCATGGGTTTTTGGGAGACTTTTTAGCTCTTGTGGCAGGAATACACTCCATGTCTTCAATACATAGATTTAGAAATGATGTATTGAAAATTCCATTTACAGTCATTATGACCACTATTACATTTAATAGAAATAAAAAGAGAATTTAGCCTTCACACATCTCAGTGCAGCATTAGGGTAACATAAATGTCCAGACACATCCAGTGACAATAAAGTCAAGTGTGAAAATAAATCAATACCATTCAATGCAGCTTCCAGTAAGATTTTTAGTTTTTTGTGTGTTGACAATGTTTCCATAAAAATAACTTTCAATCTTCAAGCATTTTTTCATACATAGAAATCACAGAAACTTTGTGCAGTATGCATTGATATTTCATATCCATGAGTTTCCAGTTAATTGCCACTTTTAATTTTAGCAATAAGTGAAATGTCCTCTTTCCAAGATTTAAAAACTGAAATGAGGACTAGCAATGTTATGCAGACTTGAAAACAAGGGGATCAATCTGAAAAAAGATCCGTTAGTCAGCTATTCACAAAAGCTCATTTCTGCCCTTTCTCTGTTGTAGCAAGTACGTCTTCAGCCTTTTCCAAGCTCTCCCACTTCCCAAACAGATGTTTTTTTAGCAGCCCTGGAAGGTCCCCAAATTCAGGCTATTTTGGAATGAGAGAAAGAGTAAGCTCTGAATCTTGGAGTGCTCGCAGAGAAGGCAGGCTCTGCCAGACACAACTTCCTTTGTGCAGAAGAGGATCGATCTCCAGCACCCTGCTGACCACTTGCTGGGAAATCTGACACGGGAAGAGGATTCCCCCCTGGAGAAAGCCAGCACTGGCAATTTAAGGCTATGTATGCTTTACTCAACTTCTTTAAACAAACAGGACTAAGTAAAACTGTGTTTCTGAGTACCCAGGTGGGGTAATTAATAGTAGATTTATTTGCAATATAGTATATCCCTAACAAGTCTATGCTTAACACAAGCCTAAAATGTGTTGTATATACACTTATGGGACAAATAATTTCCCAGTTCCTCATTTGTAGTGGAAGAGTTTTGTTAAATATGTTCTACATTGTTCTTTCTTCTTCTTTTTTTTTTTTTTTTGTTTTTTTTTTTTTTTTTTTTTTTTTNGTTTGTTTGTTTTGTTTTTATTTGATTTTTTAACAGTAGAAAGAAAAATTTCCTTTGAGGAAGATGATTGCACAACCCCTCTCCCACATTTTTGATAACTTCTTGGGAAAGGTTGAGCATATTTTTCATGGCTTTGATTTTATGAGATGGAGAGATGGATATAGCAGAGAATGGCCTCAGCAAACACAGTTTTTGCTTATGAGCGCTGGCTCTGCATTATCTTGTCATGGTTACAAATATCTTTACAAAATAATTTTTCTTTGCTGCATTGCAGAGAATAGATAAAAGCTTGGTTAAGTTTATGTATGCTCAAGTACATTATTACATTTCCTAACTTACAAAACAAAAGCATAAGACAAAGGTGACCTGAAACACTCTGAAGTGTTGCCAACTTTCTTTTTCTTTTATAGATCACCAAGTATTTGCAAATAATTTAAGGAAGGAGAATAAATCATATAATTTCTACATAGCTCTAGGTCACTTACTCTGTTTTACAACAGACTTTGGGAAATTCTTTTGATTGAATGCCATTAAGGTAATTTGGGCAGGAAGCTATAGTCTCTGCCAGTGGAACAAATAAGGTATTTTATTAGAAAAACTGAGATCTGTTTAGTGTATTTCTAATTGATATTTCCAGATCTTTCCATATATACTGTGCCTATTTTGTTAGAGGTTGCCTGTGGAAAAGAATACTTCACATCCAGAAAGGCTAATAATGAACTGGGCCATTTCAGGATACCTTATAATCTTTTTTGTCAAACTTTCTTGGCAATATCACCAGAACATTAAAAATCTGCTAATGCAAAAGGGAAAAGTTGACGTTTGGGATAAGAGCCTTCCAATCCAAACACAAAACTAATTAAAAACATGCATGATAGTCAAAAACTAGATAGTAAACACTTGGCTTCAGAAAGTAGAAATTATCTATTTTGCTTTTTAATTACCAGTGATACAAAAAAAATTATAACACAACTTTAATTTTTCATCTTTTTTTCTTTCCTCCGACTCTACTCTCTCCAGTTTATGATGTATTTTCAGGATAGCTGAACCATGAGCTCTACTGACTGGAAACCCTAAAAGGAGTTTAAATGTAAGGAATATTTTTTCTTTCTTTAGACTTTGCTTGTTTTTGTTGCAAGGCTCTAAACCCTGCAAAACTACTCTACCACCGTAAAAATTGGCTAGAGAAGATACTTTCTATATGAAAATCCATTAGGATTTTGAATTAGCACAGAGTGCATTGTGGCACAAAACTGCCATGTTCCTAAATGCCTATAACAACATTAAAAATTTCTGTCTGAATGTAGTTTTGGCTATTTTTAGGAAATGTTGCTGCTCAGTATTTTAAGGGAACAGTTATACCAGTGATTTCAAACAGAAATACTGGTCAGGAGATCATAGCCACTTAAAACAGGTCTCCACAGCTCACATTGTGAAATTGTCTGGAAAGTACTTTCCTATAATTTATATTAAAATCATATCTGAGTGAAACAGAAATAAACACAAATATTCGTATTGGTTTAATTAGCTTTTAGAGTGATTTAAAGTAAACCTGAAATTACATCAGAGTAAGGTAAACATATTTATTTTATCATCCTGATAAAATCATACCATGGTATTTGTCACCTGAACAAATCCATAAAGTACTTTCTTGTAAAGCCAGAGGGCTCTCTGCTGTAGTATAGTAAATAATATTCTAAAAATCAAAATTACCTGAGATGAAGGTTGCTGTGTCCTGTTCATACAAGCCTGGCTTCTTTTGGCTTTTTTTTTTTCCAGATAGGATTAGCTTTTGGCTATTCCTCGTAACACAAGTTTTAAGTTTTGTAAGCCAACAGGAACAAAAATCAAAATAAGGCAAATCCAGCAATTTCAGTAGCTGTACTTCTTGAACCTCAGCCTGAAACATCCCTCATTTGTACAAGATTCAGTTAATTTGTGTGCAGGAAATTCTATACTCTTATCAGAAGTGTGGGAGGAAGTACAAACTCTGTTAAAAAGTGCTTTTTTTTGCACTTGAATAGAACAGACATTGTTGATGGACGATTTACTGAGGCGAACAAAACTACTTTGCAAAGGATCCCAGGATGCAATACAAGCTATCAGAGCACAGAGGGCCAAGCTCCTTTCAAAAGTGCGGGCTGGATGCTGATCCTGGCAGTGCCTCGCAGGTCCTGTGAGAGTGAGTCAGGCACCGCCTGCAGATACAGCAGCAGCTCGGGGGGCCCCCGCTGCAGCCCCTGCGCTGGGGGCACCCCAAGAGCGAGGCACGACCCCACCTTCCCCCATGGCTCTGCTAAAGGTGCACTCCCTTGCTTCTCAACGCTCCTAGAACCAGCTTAGTAATGAAAAGGAGCTGTGCAAATTGAGGCAAATAGGCATTTCTGTATGAAGTAGCATAAGTATTTTACACAGGAATCACATACCCAGTTAAATCTAGTGAATAAAGTTACACTATGTACTGTAGAATTGTGCTTTAAAGTTATGACTCATTCCAGCATAGTAGCAGATGTTCATGAAGCTCAGCACAAAAAAAAACCTAGGAAAAAATGTCCCCATACACTCCTAATTTTCTCCCCACATCGTTACAGAGATGCAAGACACCTCTCTCTAACACTGAATGAGTCACTCCATACAATACGAATAAGTGCAGAAAAATACAAAATTACATGAGAATCAAGCATGCAGGCAGAGTCAAGAGTTTAGAGACTTTCTTCTGGGAACCAAGGATTTATACTTTAGATAAATTACTCCCTCCAATGATGGGACAGATACAGCTGCTCAACTGCTACAATTTTCTGGACATATGAAAAAGAATATAGAAATATATATTGATGCACCATGTTCTTGCCTGTAAACACAGCATTAGTAAGATGCTGCTGGACTCCTCCTGATAACCAGAACTGTTGAAGGATGTGGGGTACATCAGAGTTTGGGAAAAGGCTACAAAATAATCAAGAATCTGGAAGCAAAACCCTTCTGCTGTGAAGCTGAAGGGGTTTAAAGTGGTACTTCTTGGTTTAATCAAAAAGAATATTGAAAGGCAAAGCAGTCACTCAACCTAGTCACTGACAGGTAGAAAACAAGCCTTACGTCTGTTCAGTCTTGTTTGCAAAACCTTCCAGGTTCTTGTGGCTGAAAGCTGACCTTTGACCAGTTTACCCTAAGAATTTCCTATTTATAAGGGTAGGAAAACCTCAAAACAACTTTCAGGGGTGATAGTGGAAGGACATTGTTTTGATTATTTAAAACTAATATTGGTTTAATATTATTATTATTTAATATCTCTAAATATTGATTTAATACACTGTATTAGATAGTATCTGAACAATAGTATCTGAATAACTTTGGTGAATTTTGTGCTTTTGTTTTGTTTTTTTGAGAAACAACCTATAGGCGTTTTCCTTTCCTTTTCTAAGGCTCAGGTTTACTGACCATTCCTGATTCCTATAATCTCTCCTCCCTCAGCAGTGCAGAGGGCTGGGGAATAAGATTTGTTGTCAGTCCATAACACCTCCCCTCTGCTGCTCCTTGGTCCACACCTTTTTCCCTTGCTCAGGGGTGGGACTCTCATAGGTTCACCATTCTTACCAGAAAACTTCTCTCTGTGTGGGCTGCTCCCCACAGGCCACAGTTCCCACCAGGAGCCTGATCCTGTGGTGGGTCTCCACAGGCTGCAACTTCCTTCAAGTGTGCAACCACCTGCTCCTGCATGGCCTCTGCCATGGCTTGCTCTTTGGATATCTGCTCTGCTGTGGACTTCCATGAGCTTCAGGGGAAAAGTCTGCGTCACTTGTGGTCTTCTCCGAGAGCTGGAGAGCCCTTGGGGTCCAGCACCTGGAGCACCCCCTCTCTCTCCTTTTCCATGGACCTTGCTGTCTTCAGGGCTGCCTCTCTCACATCTTTCTGCCAAGCAGCATTCTGTCCTTTTCTAAGTACACTTTCCCCAGGTCACCACCACTGGGGTTGCTGGGCTCAGCTGTGTCCTGCAGTGCATCTCCTGGAGCTGACTGGAACAGGCTGTGCCCAGCATGGGGCACACACAGCCTCTCCTGGATCACTGAACTCAATACAAGGATAACTAACTGCAATGCAATCACCTGTGACACGGAGGAGGTCAGTGTAGGTCCTTTATTTGTTTCTTCTGGAGTTCAACTCCATAAAAAAGTATTTTGAAATGGTTTCATGGTCAACAGGACACAAGTGCTGAAAGAATGGGATCAGGTAGCATGAAGTTTTCACACCACATCACTAAAAATATGTGACAGCATGCAATTAATTTTATATAAGCTAGGGAGAAATGGCAGCTAGATGCCTACTTTATCTGCCACCAATTTATGTTGCATTCAAAATGGGGCCTTGGAGACAAAAGGCTCTTTTTCACATTGCCAGCATGTGAGATCAGGCTGCTAAGGGTGAAATTATATAGTGGTGGCTCAGATATGCAAATTTGATAGCTCTATTACTTTCAAGTCACCTGCAATATACAGGTACAGATCCACAGTGCAGTGCCCTGCTGCCTCCGCAGCAGGCACATAATTCAATTCAATTCAATTACAGATCCATTTCTATATCCAATAAATAAAGCTATTTACATTATATCATATATCATTGTAACTCATAAAGGAATCTCCCCAAATCACCCCCTAAAAAGTCACTTGCCATCCTAAACAAGTCCAAAGAAAAAAATGTTTAGAATGTCTTCAAACTACAATAAACCAAATTAGAGGAATACTTTGAAAAAATCTCTGACAATAAAAATGTGTATGTGTGTATGTCAAAGCCTTCCCTAACATGAAAAGAACAATACAGACTTATGGCTGCAGATAAGCTCATTCCTAAACTTCAAGTCACTAGCAAAATAATTTCATTGAGCTGAAACTGTCGTCAACCTGTGAAGGTTTATTATGTGTAACTCAGGGGGGCACTCAGGGGCTCCCTGAGGCAGTGAGAAAGTGAGTTGAAATCCAACTTAAAACAGCTACACACCTCTAAAAAACTCCAGCTTTTATTGGCCCAAGAACTCCAACTTACTGTCCTGGAGAACAAACCTTTGGGCTTTCAAAGAATGAAATTAATAATGAGTATGTAGAAGCCATGGTTAAATATTGTGCTGGAGGTAAAAAATATATAAAATAAGTGCAACAAAACTAAAGAGAAGTTGACAAAATATTGTTGATTGACTCTCTGGTTAACATTTGCCTGAGGAAATCCCTGAGAAAACTCTATGGAGTGTCTATCACAGGGGAGAGAGAGAGGACATAAGGAAGATGCCAGGGAGTAGACTCCCCTCTGCACACCAGCCTTCCTGGTCTCTCTTAGCACTGGTTGTTAGCAATGCTTCCTGCCACATGGTCCTCTGGGCTGGCAGATCCATGCTCCCATCTTTGTGACAGTGTAGCTTCAAAGTACTTTCTTTCAGTATTGTTTTTCTTTTTATCTTATTTTCTAATTGATTTTATTTTTATTTGTGCACCTCATTTTGCATGGTAATATTTTGTCTGAAATAATTATTCCAGACAGACAGATCACTGCAGAAAATATATGCATTTAAGATTATCCTCTTCAAAGGTATGTGCCCCAAGAAGAAATCCCAGTCAAGGAATGATTGTTTCTCTCCCTTGATTTTAAAGGGAGTCTAAAGAAAGAGCTCTGTCATGAACACTTGAATCCTGCAGATGTCTAATGGCAGGTCAGTATCTGCATCCTAGACAACATATTGGAGAGCCCGGACTTGAGAGTAGAGAGAGTTGAACATCTTGGAGTAGGTGATCCTTGAATATTAACTAACTTTCTTGGGCCTGTCTTCCCTCCAGGGCTTTATCCCATGGCACTCAACCAAATAGATCCTTGAAGAGGCCAAAGTCTGCTCTACTGAGTCTGAAGTTCATGGTAGTGAGCTTGCAGTGTGCCCTCCTCACTGACCTTGATCTTGAGTTCCAACATTTCATGGTTGCTGTCCTAAAGCCTCATATTTGCCACCAGCCTCTCCTGGTGGGCAAGAACAAGGTCCAGCATAGCACCTCTCCTCGTTGGCTCCTCTTTCACTTGGAGAAGAAGTTATCCTCAGCCTATTCCAGGAACCTCCTGGATTGCTTATGACTTCATCTTCTTTGTCATCTTGGTCAGGTGGCTTGTGTTAGGCAATGTCACCTATCCCTGCCCTCCCTTTAATCCTCATCCATAACCTCTCAGTCATCTCCTCATCCATCCCACACCAAACATCATGTGCTCCAACTGGTCACTGAGAGAGCGTGCAAATGTCCTTGTTTCCCCTGCTTGTCCTTCCTAAAGAGCCAGTGTCCTTCCTAAAGAGCCAGTGTCCTTCCATCCCAACACTCCAGTCACAGGATTCATCCCACTATGTCTCCATGATGCCACTAAGATCATAGCCCTGCTGGCATGGTCATACCTTTGACTCCTCTTGTTCATTTCCCATTCTGTCTGTTTGCATAGAGGCATTTAAGCTGGGCCTCCAATGAGGCTGACTTCCTGGCTGGAATGGCTGGAATTCCTTTGGGCTGCTCTGCAGATGTTTCTGCTGACCTCTGATTCCCTCTCCAGGCCCTGGACATGTATTGCTGACACAGGTATCAAACTGGTAGGAGTGGGATTGGGATGGACTGGGGTTTCCCTCCTCTGGTAAATTTAATTTAAAGCCCTCTCCACCAGCTTGGCAACCCTATGGTCTATATGTGTGCCACATCCTTCACTCTTGATTCCAAGGCTGTGCAGAGTCCATTTCCACTGGGACAGATCCACACAAGGGTGCATGTGCACCAAGTCAACAGAGCAGGAGTCTGTTTCAGCAAAAGTTGGGAGGATCTTGGAAAGTTAGGGTCCAAGTCCTATCCTCACAAAAGGCACTACAAAATAGGAATTAGATTCTTGTTATCTCAATGCTATTTTTTACTTTCTGAGAAGCTTTATTAAACTGAGAAGCTCTTTTAAAAAGTATATTATAAATCATTGAACAGTTAATTGTCAGCCTGAGTCGGAACAATTAGCAGAATGTTAATTATAAAAGTGTCTAAAATTAAAGAGAACAAGTTGATTAAAGGCAAAGTCAAATATTGATCTTTTTTATTTTGCTTTGTTTATTAATTGCTCCTTCTCCTACGTAAGTGGGGAAAAAAGACTATTTATTTTCTTTTTTTTTTCTTTTTTTTTTTTTAAATACAGCCCTGGATTTCAGACTATTTCACAGGGGTATATGAGCTGGACAGCAACTGGGACAGACAGACTTCTGCTTGAAAAAAGGGAGAAGAGCTTGAAAATTTTAATGTTTAGCAAATGTCAAAATGCATTCTAGGCCAGGCTCTCACTTGGTGCTGCTGGAGGTTAGCGTCTTTGACGTCAATGGAATGGTTCTCATTTCCAACAGGTGCACTCCCAGCCCACTAGCCCAGTGTTTGCACCGTACACACCATGGGGGAAACAAAGGAATACTGAGAGAGCTTTATCTATTTGCCCAAAGTAAAAAAAGCTGTTTTCTTACGGGTGAGTGCTATAAACTTGCTGGTTGAGTGCATGTACTCAAATAAAAGGCTACATTGTTTTCCGTACTCACTATAGTCTGTTGGATTTTCAGAGCTGGTTTGCTGTTTACCACAAACACAGAGGGCTTTGTACTCACTCTGACCTTTGGATAAGAATTCATCCTTTGAAGTGCTCATGATTCCTCTAGATTTGACTAAAACATTTTTTTTTTCTATGTGGTCTGGCAAAAATTCTTCAAGAATTGCTTGATGGTCACAATATGGGCCCTTCACTTCAAGAAAGACATTGAGATACTGAGACATGTCCAGAAAAAGGCAGCAAATCTAGTGAAGGCTCTAGAGATTAAATCCTATGAGAGGCTGAGGGACCTGGGGTTTAACCTGGAGAAAAGGCAGTTCAGGGAAGAATTTATTACTCTCTAGAACTACCAGTAAGGAGGTGGAGGTTGACCTCTTCTCCCAGGCAAGCCATGTCAGGACAAGAGGAAATGGCCTGAAGCTGCACCAGACGTTCAGGTTGGACATCAGGATGCATTTCTTCACTGAAAGGATGGTGAAGCTTTGGAATAGGCTGCCCAGGGAGATGGTGTAGTCACCATCCCTGGAGATGTTGGAGAAGCAACTGGATGTGGCACTGAGTGCTGTGGGTTAGTTGACATGGTGGTGTTCAGTCAAAGGTTGGACTTGATGATCTTGGGTCTCTTTCAACCTTAAAGATTCTATCATTCTATGTCTCCTTGGGAAATTTTATGTTTTTAAATGAATGAAGAAAACTAACATATCTACATGTTTACTTCTTAGGACACCCCCAAGGCCATCCTACTACAATCCTACTGTAATTGTGGCAGTATGAGGCTCAAAGTGGCTGAGGTGATTACCTTTTTCTCTCAAGTAGAAATTTCTCTCAATGAAATGGCTCAAGTGATCCAGGAAACTTTCAGATGACAAATCTATGGAAGCAAAATTATCCTTCTGTTTCTTTCTGTAATGTATAATCTTGACTTCTGTGTCTCTCTTCACCCTCCTCTACCTCATAAAATAGTTATTGAAATACTCCTGCCATTGTCAAAGCCCACTATGCTTTCACTTATGAAACTCCTCTCTGACACTTATCCTTCAGCTCTTGCTATACAACACTAAACTGGGAGGAGCTTTCCACTGCCTCGAGGGCAGAGAGGTCCTGCTGAGAGACCTCAACAAGTCAGAGAAATGGGCAATCACCAACCACATGAAACAAAATCATATAAAACGCAGTTTTCAGAACACTGATCTTCATCAGGATTAGTTTTATAAATAACCCTTTGAATTTGCTGTTTCATTTTTGAAAACAACAACTAGTTACTGTGGTAATGTGTGCCAAGGCAATGAAGACTTAAATAACAGACATTGTCAGAGCATGGCGTCCAGCATTATAGCAACAGTTTATATCTTCTGAAATTCCCATAGTTATATGTGAGACAATTCACTATTGCTTCCCAATGCTTCCCTATAGATTTAGGGCCTTTCTCTTGTATCTTGGTACTTTAGTTTGCCTTGTTCCAACTGCTATTTGGTATCTTTTACAGACATAGAAAACCATCTTTCACTCAAAATGCTTCCAATACTAGTACATTCCTTGTTCTACTGATTTTTACTGTTTGGGCCTTCCTAGTGCTTAGATAAACAGAACCTTTCTTTTAAAATATCTAATGATTGGTTGCTCTTTCTACAGTCAGGTGAATGACCAGGAAACAGAAAGAAACCATTCTTGTTTTTCCAAGGAAACCTTTAAGGAGACTCAGAACTGCCTAAATCTCTTGGGGTTAAAGTGAAAGTAGGAACAACAAGAAAAGTGTATATCTCAAATAGCTGTGTTTGCTCTTTAGACTTTTAAGCTTTTAAAAATATCCTGGTCTGAAATGATTTCTATATTCACCAAATCTTCAGTTTGCAAATTCTTGCTGCTGAATTTAAAACCTGCAAGAAATTGCAGCAGAGTTTCACTATGGAATAGTGAAATCTTTGTACATCCT
>VZTT01028009.1:32233-43011 GCA_013400855.1 Buphagus erythrorhynchus | reverse complement strand
CCTCCCAGCACTTAATACACAGTACCCTCCAGGGAGTTTGAAGTGAAGAACAAAAAACCTGGATTAGGGAACACTGCAAAGGTTGTTGTAACTGTATCTGTTCTCTGGATGCTGCATCTTCACAGGTGAACTCCACAAAAGCTTCTGCTCCACCTTGGAAATGAGGAAGACAAAAGTCTGGGTTCCCACAGACTTACTACTAACATTGGTCAGGGTTAGAAATATGATGGAAAAAAAGCATCTTATTCATCATATCTGCTCCCTGAGGGGTTAGGAGTTGTGCATGCTTTTTTTATTGACACAAACAAGTTTAACTTCTATTGTCTTGCAGAGGAAGAGAAGGCTGAACTCAGTTCTGGCTCACACATCATCTGCAATTCCAGCCAAATCCCAGCCACACAACTTTTATTACTGGGAGGATGTCAGAGGCAAAAGACGCAGCTGGAAACTCAGATCCCAGACTGAGCTTTGCTGTGCTGGCAGGGAGACAAACCAGTTTTTGATTTGTATATAAACAGAGCCAATCTGAACTGGAAGGTCATTAAGAGAAAACACATTTTACACAACATCCATTGTAGTGTTCTCTTTCCAACTTTCCCCATACCAACTTTTTTTTTTTTTTTTTAAACAAGACTTTGTCTTCTCTTCTTGACTGTTTCAGTGACAATTCCTGGGCATGCTGAAGTCAATGGCCAACCCCCACTAGAATTGATGGAACTGAAATTCTTTAGACTGGATTCCAAAGAGGAGTTTGCCCAAGAGAGACTGCAAATCCCCTCCTCTGCTTTCCAATACAGTAATTACCTGCAAAAAATGCAAGTCCATTGCAGATGCAAAGGATGATGTTTCCAAAGCATGCCACAGCCTCAGATCTCACAGATTTACTTTAACTGAGGCATTCACATTTTCTACTGTAGCTACAATTAAAATAAGATTATGAGAATCCACAAAGAAACCATACAGTTCTTGTGATCAAGGCGTTAATGCCCGATCCATTATTGTGAGAAGGCTTTTAAGAGCATTCCCAGTAGAAATAGGAACACATTTTCCCTGAGTAAGCTTGGAGGAATGCAGAGATTCAAAAGCTTAAGTAGAATCTCTGCTAGATTTTTTTTCTGTTTGTTCCTCCTTTATTATTAACTTGCTGTGATTATTTAATATAATTGTTACTCTTTAAGGGTAAGAGTTAAGCATTTCTCTGAAGAAAGATCTGTATCTGTCTATAATTAACAGCTGCAGGTTCAAATGAGGGACTAACAGAGATGTTGCTGGGCTATCAAAGCAGAGAACCTTCAGAAGCAAAAGGAAAGTGCCTGTCATTCTCCATTAGTTCCTCGGGGTCAGTGTTGCCAAAGCACACCGAATTGTTCCATGTGTAACCAGCAAAATAAAGAGGTTGTTGTAGCTTACTGTGCTTAAAAGGGGACTCCTGGGTATAACTGTTGAAAATAGCTTTAATCTAAAGACTGTATCTTTCTATAGCTTCCTGGAACCATGAAGAAAGTCCACTCAAAACGTTTTAACAGGAAATCAGCAAACCCAAAGACACTTCCTTCTGCTTGGACACAAGTGTTCTAGTGACAGAATGGCTCCCAGCCAGGAAATCTGTGTTCCCAAGAGACTGCAAAGCTGGGACAAGAACCATCTGCAAACCCAGGATGGCTCCTTGGAGCTTTCTTTGCTCTGAAGATGATGCCTGTCTTTAATGTATGTGGAGGACTTTAAAAATCATTCATGAAAGAATAGTAAAAGGCAGTTCTGAATGAACTAAGATAGAACAAAAGAAAAAAACAAAAATCCTTGTAATGGATTTTCCTGTTCTTCTGCATGTCCCTATCTTCAGCCCCAGACTCCTGAAACACAGCCATTATGCACAGCTTTATTTCTTTTCTTACCATAAGCTTAGCAATCCTGATGGTTTTTAAGTCAAATCAAACTTTCATCAGCTTCAGGGGATGGCTGCAAGCCCTCTTCTCATCTTTCATGTTTTGAGATCAGTATTTCAAAGTTTTCATTCTGCTAAAATCATCTTGAGAATTAAAAGTATAAATTTCAATGCAGAGTATTTTGATTTGATTTCCATAAACCATTTTGTCCTCTAGCTGTACTCCTTCATTTCCCCCTGCATTTATTCTGAGCCCTTGGCTTCTCTGGCCAGGCTCTTCCCCTCAGTCAATCCCTGCAGTGACTTCAGTGATGTGCTGGGACAGTTCTCTGTTGACATCTGACAGAATCCTTGAGTGTTTCCAAAGGTACCATTGCTCATTGCCCTGCTGAGGGAATCCAGGGGACGTGGCCCTCTGGCCCTGAAAGGATCTTTTTCCCCATCCTCCTTGGTGGACAGCAAGGAATTTCCTTTTGCTGGAAAGCTGAGGAAGGACCTGGTCCATGGCAACCCCAGGGATAAAAAAGGGCAGATTTCCTTATTGACAAAAATATCTAACTTAGGACAAAATAGCTAAACCTAACTTAGTGCAATACAAAGCTTTGTCTCAGAAAGCAGCTCTCCTGGAGGGCTGTGAGACAGCTCAACCCCCAGAAGAATTTCCTCTTAAATTATTGCATAGAGCAACACTTATAAAAGCAGATGCCTGAAGGCAGACTTTGATATAATCCTTTTTATAAAGTGTTCTGAGGTCCTAAAATGCCAGCAGGAACTGCCACATGGGAAAGCATTCTGAAAAAATTATCTATTTAGAAATGTAAATAAAAATAGGTGGCCAAATCTTTTATTGTCTTCTCAGAAAGAAAACAATTTACATTTCCAGAATTACACTAAACAGAAATGCAATTTGGCTACAGATTGATAAATATCAAGATCCCTACCTGACTGACAAAGTGCCTAATTGTCATGATAAAGCTTGTTAGTGTTCAGGATGATTTTGAGTGTGTTTGGCTGATTCAAGGGATGTAGGTTGATTTCCCTGCAATTAACACTGAGCATGTGATCAATTTACATGTCAGATTTCTGGTCCCACAGATGTAGTTCTTAATTACAGAAAATTCTGAAAAAAAAAAAAAAAGGCCTTTACAGCACTGCTGGGATAAGGAAGATTAAGAAAATCCCATCACTCACTCCTGAAATATGCAGCTCTTCCAGAATAAAGCATGGCAGCAATTTTAATCAGCACACAGATCAGCTTTTTAGAATTAGCAATAAAATAAAATGTCAAACTATCATACCACGGGGAAGTTAGGAAGACAAAATGTAACTCATTACCACAATTACTCCAGCAAAATTAAAACTATTAACTACTGATCCCAAAATATGAAACATTAGAAAAGGAAAGAAGAAATATTAGGGAATAATATCACCTTTGTGATAGAAACACATAATAAGATAAACATGTTTTTTTAGAAACCCACAGCTCTGTGCACTCAGCACCCATTCCCATCAATAAACCCAAGGACAGCGAATCCAGACTGGATCAATGGGATGGACTTAATGACTGTGTCTCTAAATTCTAATAAAAAGGCTCAGATTTCCAGTGATATATTTTGTTCTCTGAAGGGCCTGAGTGTTTTTGTATCTTTGTGATCACCACAACCAGACACACACACTATTTACTGAAGGATATATTTTTCCCATGACCTTACAGACTCATTTCCCTGCCATGGAGAGGTCATGGAAGGAAGTTTGTTAGAAGTTAAATATGAGGAAGTGCAATAAAGCCTATTTATCTTATAGGAGGAAAACATTAGTCCAAGAGCACAGAATTATTACATAAAAAGGTAAAAAAAAAAAAAAAAAAAAAAAAATTTTGAGCCTGTGCAGCCTCATAAAAATAGCCTGTGATAATGCATGGGCAGGTGTCCTCTCTCCTGTGCAGTGTCTGATCAAAGCCCTTTCGGACTTCAGTGAAATAATAACAATAAAAAAGCAAAGGGAGTGCAATTTCCATGGAAACTTGGAAAGAGATGTAACATTGTTTGCTGTAAGCGTCCGACTGTGAATGGAAAATTTTCCAGTTTACACAGATCTCAGCTATTATTTTCTTTGCAGTGCAAACTTGGGCCAAATATTTTCTGTCATATTAAAGATGCAAATTGTCAGTTTTACTTTCTGTCCAGAACAACTGTGCACAAAAGCTTCAGAATCTGCAGTAAAACATCTGATATTTATCTTTCCATGAACCCAAAACACACATTAGAAAAAAAGAATAATTTGGGCTTACTTTTATCTGCTTCTCTTCAGAAAGTGAAGGCAGCTCAAAAATCATCTCCTGTTCATGTGCAATGTTTCAGACTAAAAGACAGCCAGAGCATTGGCAGATGTGCCCACTGTAAATGGGAGCTTAACTCACAGGAAAATCTTCTGTTGAAGCACATAAATATGATAAAAACATACCAAAACCACAGAGTTTACATTAACATTTATATAATTAATGAAGTGACTTTTATCTTACATGAGCTTCAGAACTCACTCTCTTGCTACTCCTCCCTTACCCAGCAGCAGGAATAATTGTGACAGTCCAGGAATTAACTTTGAACAACCCAAGTACAAGTTCTGAGCTGGGCTGCTCCAAGTGTTAAGCCTTATGTGGGAATGATAACAAAAATGGATTGTGCAACTTTTCCCCCCTAAATGCAGCTGGCTGGTGTAGTGTGGGAGCTGTGATAATGACATGGCAGCTCAGGGGACACCTCTGCAAATCTGGTGCCTGACCTGCACTAGTCACAAGTTGGAAGAGTCCAGAGCTCAAATCTAAATTAGCCTGGAACATGTGTGCATGCCCAGACATTCCTGCCCTTCCCACTCCTGGACACGTCCCACACAGCAAAGAACTTTTCTGCAGGAAATTCATAGTGATCTCAGATCTCTAGGGCTGAAAGGTGGCTACAGCTTGGGGCCATATTTGTGCAGATTCGAGTTGCCTTTAAGCAAGATAACAAACACAATGGCAACATCAAACCCAGCTCTTGAAGGATCTGGGCAGAACAGCTGTGTGATAGAGACTGAACTGGTCCTGCTGGGAATCCTGGATATACTTGAGAGAGGCATTGTTTAAGGCAAGGCACTGCTTAAGAAGGATTTGGTCTTTAGCACAGATTTCATCATAGGCTGACTGAAGCTTTCTCTTCACAAGTTCACACAAACAGCCCCAAATGTCATGTTGATTTTATACCTGCCTGCCCAGTGAGATGACAGAGCAAGTCAATCACTTGGCTTTGCAAATCTATTTCCCCTTTTACATCTTGCAAATTCTACTCACTCACTTGTAGATCACACAAAGAAAGAGGAAGCAGCATGACTCAGCTCCACACTACAATGGCTGGAGCAGATCCAAACCTTGCAATCCTTTGGGCTTTCCTTACCAAAACACAAAACTGCAGCTTGGCTAATGTAAAGCATGCAGTGTTTGTGTAAGCAATGGGAGATGGGCAGCAGGCCAGCAGCTCTCCCAAAGCAATGTGCTCCTTCTTTACATTGATGGCAAATTATCTTCTGAAAAGTTCAGCAAGGAACAAAAGAGCCAAAGGGCTCTGATCTTAAAATGCTAAGGAGGAACAGCCTCCTGAGCTGTATTCTGTAGGAATGAATTTACATTGAAATCTAGTGGTAAATAATGAATTACTTCAGCAAGTTACACATAATGCCATACCAGTAAATATTTTTGTATAACCTGTAAATTACATAAGTCTTAAGAAACATAGGAAAACTATTGACCTTAGAGAATCCAAGAACTTCGAGTAACTTCAAGTTTCAAGAACCCTAAGTCCCAGTGTTTTGTCTAAACCACTGGAAAACAGTATCTAAAAATCAGCTACGCTAAAAATTCAGTGTGGTCTAGAAATTAATCCTGACCAGTTTGCTAGAACCTGATCCACAGAGGTTTTTCATAAAGAGCATCCACATGGTGAGTTATGGCACAGTAAATAATTCACTGTAAACATAAACTTAACTTTGCTGTGTAAACAAGCTCGGAGCAAAATTCATCAAGAACTTCATTTACTCCCTGAATGCATAACAAAGTTGAAGGATTTGATGGTTATCTCACAGCAAGCTGACTCAGAGATAAAGACCTCAAATCTAAACCTGTTTCTTGGAATAATGATGTACATTCCAGCCCAGCTCTGGGCAATGTGATGGTTCTGGCATTTCAGGCACTGCCTTCACAGGGGGGAATCACAGATCAGGACAGAAATGTGTGCAATAATAATAAAGTAAGAAAGAGGCATCAGCCAAGAGATTTCTCTGAAATGGCCCTCACCTTCCAAAGACTGACTTACAACAAGCAGCTCCCTGGGCTGTGTGTGTGGGGTGACTGAGCAGCATCAGAACTTGCATCACTCACCAACCAGCCTCACATTGCTTCAGAGGATAAAAGGCCAAGTGGCTTCAGGGCTCTGTTAACGTCAAAAGATGGTTCATTGAGCAGACTTTCTGCTTAGCAAAGCTGAGCAGCTTTTTCCTTATTCCTCCCCAGAATGTTTTGGGCATTGTCATATGCTTGTACTACAAAACTTGCAGTTACCCAAGGCCAGTTCATGAACGGAAACATCTCTTTTCATTCCAAAGGAAAAACAACTTCTATGCTGTTTTCCTCAGCAAGCTGAAAACTTGGAGAGAAACCTAAAGCTAAAAAAAGCAAAGAACTCAAAAAGATTCATATTCTGGACTGTGGTTTCTGCTGCCTTAGCTCAAGGGAAAATATGGTCATGGGAAAAGGGCCTGCCTGGAGCCAGATTTTTTTCCAACTCTGACTCTTCTAGCTGGAGTGGCTTTAAATCAATATGTTGCTATTATTTCTTCATAAACAGAAATATTCTTTATGGGCTGTATGATAGCTGTTTACAAGTGAAACAACCACTTGTATCGTGTTTCCTAGCAATCAGTGTCTCATTCAGATCTTATACACAGACAGTGATTGGGTAATTTGAGAGACTTTTACAACATTAGTTCCAAGTTTCACTGATTCAAAGTGTTAAATCACTCTCCCAGAAGAGAGTTCCTGCACAGAGAAGTGTCAGTTTTGTCACTTACCCCTGCAGCTACATACAGCTAAAGAAAACACCACCACACCTTAGAAAAACAAATTTTGCATGGCCTAACTTTGAAGAATCTTACTGTCATGTTATTGTGGACTGTCTTTAGTATTGCAGTTCACTTTTGTCTTTAGCCAGGACTAAAGCAGATTGTAAATATAATAGAATTCCACACTAACCCTGCAAAGACCACCTACAGACAAACCTGCCCCAGGCAATTCAGAGAATTTCTGTCTGTCTAACACTGCAACAAGTTGTTATGTAACAAAATGTGAGCATGCTGCCCAGACACACCATGCCAGATCCCAGCAAGTGTGGTTATCATTATTCTAAATGCTCTATGAACAGAGCTTCATCTAGGAATTGTGATCCCCACAATGCAAAAGCGTTGTCTTTTGCATTAATTAGATTTATGAGAAGAATTAACAAAAATATCTAATATTGTCTTTCTGGAGATTCCTCAAGGCTTTTTAGAACGACACAATCAGCTCTCCTGAATGTTAAAGTGAACTTCAACCCCCATTAAAACTGAGGGAATTCTGCTGGAAAGAAAAACCACTTACCTGTGATCAATGACTGTGACATCAGAAGCAGCAATCCCCAGCACACAACAACTCTGTTCCAGCTCTTTCTTACGAATCTCTCCTTGATTGTAATAATTTCCTGAAAACAGCAAACACAGCAACACCATCTAACTCAGTTTAGGTTCACATCAAGGAGTCCAAACAGTTCAGCATCTTCTTCCTCATTCCATTCACAGAGGAAATTAAGGCAGAATTAATATGGCAAGATTGCAAAAACTTACAGAGGCAAAAGGAGATAGAAAATCTAATCAAGATAAAGGCAGTTGGGAAAAGTTGTAGCAGAGATCAACAACTAACAGGGAAATGGGATTCATTGTCTTAAAACATTGCTTCCTTCTTCACTGAATTATTTTCTTTTCATCTTGCCCTGACATTCCCTTATTTTTTCTTGATATCAGCCATGCAAAGTCCCTGCCAGAGCTGTGATGCCCCTTCCAGAACATTTCTTTATGCAGGGCAATACTTGCAACTCAATTTTAAGTTTGAAGAAATAAAATGAAAAAAATACAGTTGAGTATTAATATGTGATTCAAGTCTGCAGTCAGCTGTCTTGAATTACACTAGAACTTTTTATTGTTGTGGGTGTGAGTCATCTAAATCTAGCATTTCTCTGGAGCAGTGTTGCAATCTGAGCCCTCACTAGCGAGCTTTGTAAAATTTTCTAAGAGGGAAAGAGTAACTAGGAAAAAAAAGCCTCTTCCCACAGCCTGTGACTGAATGACTTTGGGAGACTGACAGTGACTGACTGAGGGATGAACCTTGGATTGCAAGTTCCAGCTCCAGCAGCCTGAACTGAAGGGTGCAGCTTGTCTGGAGTGACTGAATGAGTCCAAGAGGGTTCATTTCAGACTGATTTTTACCAGGCCATTACCAACACACTGCTGGAAGGTAACAGCTTTTGCTGCACTGCAGTGTCACAGCAGACTGCAGGTGATGCTTTATCCAAACAGTCCCACTGCTCTCAAAATACCTGACTTCTGCTGAACTCAAAGCTCCACAGCTGCAGAAATGTGTCAGGACATCAGGAATATGTCAATGCTCACAAGAAAAACTGGGCAGCTGTTGAGAGCAAAACCAGCTGAAAAGTTGATGCTACTGGACCTCATCCATGGAGGACTCACAACACAGCCAGCTACTACAGAGAGCAAAGCACATTTAGACTGAGTTATTAATTCAATCTAAGATTATTCAGCGTGTCAAAGACTGATTTCTTTTTCCCAGTGCTGTAATTCTAACTCATTTCTAAGTCAAATTGATTGATAACTGAAAACTGCAAGTACAATGGTTTTTAAGTAATGATTTTGTCTCAGTGTTAACAATTTGCAGTGTCTTTGATCAACTCACTTGTCATCATCAATCACTCAAACAATGAGAGGATGAACCATCTGAATCACCCACAAGACTAATCAGAGGCTTTTAAAATAAAAATCTCTTAGCTCATGAAGGTGCTCTCCCCTACATTTCCTTACAAGTGAGAAAGTACCTAGAAGGAAACATCAAATACACTGAATGCGTCATGCCACTGAATCAGGAGTAAAGAAAATTCAATTCAGTGAAATAATAACCAACACTTCTTTGGAAAGTTATCTACCAGCAGCAGTGTATTAGTCCCCAAAACTGAAATGGCAGAGTTGCACTTCAGTAATCACCCCATAGCTGTGGAGAAGCCAAATGGGATGCACAGACCTCTCTCCCTCAGCAGAGACCATGAAAGCTCTGCACTAAATCTTGAATGGGAGGTGCAGCGCTGTCAGTGAAGCCACCAGACTATTGGACTTCAATAGTTTAATCCCTGTCTTCTCACCTGGATGGTCTGGCAAGACAGAAAGCTTTGGAAATGACAGAAATGTTGGCAGTGAACAGGCTGGAGCTGCCAAAGGCACAGGGGGCTCCTTCCCAAAGCTGAGCAGCTCTCAGTGTAAGAATTTTGGTACTGCAATATGGTCTGAAAGATCAATTCAAACGAGGTTGCTCCTCATGCACAGAAACCTGAACAGTGGAATAACTGCTCAGGTGTCAGTTCTGCAGAACAATCTGGAGCTTTAGCAGATCACGAGAAGATACAAAAGTGTCGTGCTGTGAAAAGTTCTGGGCAAACAGTGGAGCCTGTAAGAATCTTTCCACTCTATTCAGCCCCAGCAAGGCCCCAGCAGCAGTGCTGCTTCCAGTTTGTCATCACTGCCCTTCCAAAAATTACAAGAATCAAAGGAAGAGTCCAAAGGAGAGTGATGAGAATGATTAGACGATTAGTAAACATGATCTATGAGGGAAGACTGCAAGTAATCAGGTTGTTTAGTCTGGAGAAGATAAGGCAGAAGAGGGAGATAACAGTCCTAAAATATGTAAGAGGCTGTTACAAAGGGATACTCTGATTTCCACGTTCCTGTCAGGCACGAAGAAAATAAACAAACAAGCTTAAATTACACCAGTGACTCAAGAAAAAGTGATTTGAGGGAAAGCTAAAGCAGCACTGACACAGACCCCACAGCCTGAGGCACCTCCCCGGACATTCTGGAGAACAAACATTTGTCTGCAGCAAATGAAGACACATTGATGCTGCCTCCAGGTCAGCTGGAGCACTGGAGATGGACAGCACGGCCTCGCATTCCCTCCCGGGCTATTGTTCCATGGATTACAATGTAAGCGCTATTTTTAGATGTGTTACAGTGAATGCATCGCGACATTAAAACTGGATCATCCAAACAAGTCTTCTGCAAGACGACAGAATTACAAGGAGATGCCAAAAGGCCGTGCTAAAGAGCACCTTTGACAGCCCACTGACACCGCCATGCAGTCTGAAAGTGCCTCAGTGTTGCAACTTTCAATTTGAACACGTTCCCCTCTGTTCCGACACGACACGCTCTTGTCAAGGAGAGGGGAGGCGAGGCACGGGGAAGGGCAGGCGATGGCCGCCCCGTGCCTCAGTTTCCCCACAGCCGAGCACCTTCCACCCCGCGCCACGGCCACACGCGTGGGGAGCCATCACGGCGGCCTTCCCGTGCCCCTGGGGGGGGGGAGCGTGGAGATGTGGGTGCGTGGGTGGTCCCCCGCTCACCTGCGGAGCAGCAGAGCACGGCGGGGGCGGCCCCGGCGCTGCGCAGGCCGAGCAGGGCGGGGGCGAAGAACATGGCCTCGTCATCGGGGTGCGCCGTCAGCACCAGCGCGCGCCCGCCCCGCGCGCACACGCGGGACGCCGCGCGGCCCCGG
>VZTT01028009.1:0-29811 GCA_013400855.1 Buphagus erythrorhynchus | reverse complement strand
TTAAAAAAGGGTCAGTTCTTCCAAGTCGTCCCCTCGGAGGCTCGGCCAGGAGCGCGGTGGTTCCTGAGGATGTGCTGCGGCCACAGCTCCGTGTCGGGGGAGCATCGCGGCCGCTGTCAGTGCTGAGGACTTGGTGCTGATGCTGACGCTGAATTATTCATATGGGACCTGTAAACATCCCCGGCTTCTGTCATCTCCGGGCTGCTGCAGGGCACAATGGAAGTGGCTTTTGCTAGAATTATTCTGACCTGATGGTAAAGAACTTCGTGCTTGCTGATTTTTCTGTGCTTAGGAAAGCTCTGTGTATCAAGTTGGTCGCAGTTAGGCAAGATTCGAGGTGGATGTATGAACTGTCAGTGTTAGACAGGCTCAAGTAAGCAAGTAGATATTGTGAACAATCTCTTGTCCAAAACCTGCTTCTTCATGTTTCACAGACATGGTTTTAACAAGTTTGTTACCTTTAAAAATTGGTGTAACCTAGGACAGCTTATTACAGTGGGGATGTCTAATCTTGAAGACTTGATTTTTGTGGCAGTATTCTTTTACTAATTTTCGGTACAGCGCTATAGTTATGAACTGTTTGAGCTCAGATAGGGATTTTTATCCTAGGCAGGATGATTTGAGAGGTAAAAACCCGTGCAATTATAACAAAAACTGGAGGTGGTAAATGGGATGGCAGAGTGTAAGTGCCTGAAGAAGTGGACACGATTATGTCACTGCACACAAGGACCGTGCAGCTCTGTTGCAGTTTTGCACTGGAATTTTATTCCGCAGAATGTTGTTATTCCTGATTAACTAAACAACCTTGACATTTGGAAAGGAAGTCTGGAATATTTGAAGTGGACTTCTAGTTAGCTGAAATGTGGTGTCTTGTGTTGGGGGATGAAAGACCTTCGTGCTTAGCCCAGGGATTCAAAAGTTCAGGGGAAAGAAGCCAACTGCAGTGACCCTTTTTTGTGAAAGCGTGGTTAATTTTTTCTTTACGTTGCTTTTCTTTGTGGTATGGTCTGGGCTGCTGAGGAAAGAGAGTTCTTTTGTAATTTATGTACAGGGTAATTTGTCTGTTTGAAATACACTGTTGGATGTTGCACTAAAATACCTAAACTTGTTGCTGAAATGTGGGAAAGAGCAGCGTTTTGGAATCTTCTTTATAAGAGTTATAATGTGTGTTTTTTAATGTGTGGAGAGGATGTTACAAGTGTTTGCTTCCACAAGTGCTGCTTCTCTCTAGCTTGTTAATCATTGCACCCATCAGTTAAAAGTAACTCTCCAGACTGAAATTACATGCACAGAATCAGAATATATTCATTTTGCTACATTCTGCTGCTGCTGTTTTGTTTTGAATACACTTTGTCTCTTACAACCTCTCGTTTTAGTTGCTCTTTTGGGGTAGACATATTTTCCATTGTGATCTTAAAGGATCTACAAAACTCTCAAAAACTGTGGTAGAAGTAGGGACAGACCCTAAAGCTCTTTTCCAAGTAGCTTTCCACAGTCCTTGTACTCCTCTGACTGCATCTTCTGAGTTATTTCATTTCTCAGTTGTAGCATGAATGAGAGATGCTCGCAGGGAAGAGAAGCTGCCTCTGCTTCAGCTCCTGTTAAATACATGAAAGCAACTGAAAAAAACAATCTTCTGTAGTAGAGAACAATATTGCTTATAAATGAGAAATTTATACTGTTTCAAAGGTCTTGGCAAAAGTTCTGGTGAATTGTTTTATTCCTCTATATGGCCTTTTACCTACAAAATGATTTTAATGAAGGTTTTCTTGCCTGACTGAAAATACTGTTTAGAGTTCTGGTGTGTGTGGTGACTTACATTGAAGATTTTAACAATTGTTGAAGCTGGAAGGGGTCTATTCCTCGTGCAGGTGCAGTGCAGCACAGAACAATCTCAAGAACAGACCTGTAACCAGACAGTGGTTTCATAATGCAAACAAACGTTTCCTGGATGCCAGGCCTGAACTCTTCAAGTCATTTATGTTCTTTAGTCAAATCTGAATCAGTGTTTCATTGTTGGGCTATTAACTGAGCATGGTACCTTCCCTCCCTACTGTAACTGGTCCAGATAAAATTTCTGACCTATGCAGGACTGCTGTCTGTAAATATTTACTTTGTGATACTTCTAAATTATGCAAATAGCCAGGACAGTGCTGAATGTATCTTCCATTTCAGTGTCTCTCTCCCTCTAGTAATGAATTTCTGTGAGGTTCTATTTCCCTTCCATGCTCGTTCAGTGGGTCTCCCACTGTCTGTTAAATCACAGCCTGGGCCTGCTGGGGCTCTGCTCAGTGTTGTGTGAGACAGAGGGCTCTGTTTCTTCCCAGTATCCTAAGAGATATTCCCATGTCCTTGCCCAGCTCCACATCTAAATCACTCATAATGTTGCCCCTTGCAGACTGATTTGATAGATCTTCTTTTTTTCTTCAGGCTCGAGGAAGATGTTGGTCTGTGTGGTTTTGAAGTCAGCAACTTCACCTGCTTAGGATTGCAAAAGTTATTGCAAAATTTAAGATACTCTCTTGGTACAAAGATGCATCAGCCATCTCTGAAAAATCCTGTTGTTCGTAACTTTCAGCAGTAAAAAGTGTAGAAATTAATGTTTTATGCAGACAGATTACCTGGACAAACTGTTAGCCAGGACTTAAAAATTCTGTGCATATTGAGTGGCTGCTCTTGGGTAAAACTGAAAATGAAAATACAGTCACAAAGGTGTTGAGGAACAGGACACCTAGAAATTAAAAGGGATGATGTTAAGTGTAAAACATGCTGTAACTCCTCTGGTGTCATGAACTTCCTTGTGCCTCGTGCTGCAGGGAAGGACATTTGGGTAATTCTCTTTTATATCCTCACCATGTCAGAGGGCTCTTGTCCTGTGGGAGCTGCAAACAGCCCAGAGCATTCCCTGGCTGTGGGCACAAAGCTCCACGTGAAACCTCTGCTGGGCTTCCTGGGCACAGCCCGGGGCTGCCTGCAAGAGCAAATGCTCTCCTGAAGGGATTAAAATGCGTTCACGTTTCAGGGAACACGTCTAACAAATGTGAATATAAATCAGCTGCAAAACCGACTGATTCCTGTCCTGTTTGTCAGTGTTACAGAGTTCACACAGAAGTTCATGACAAGTTCAAGTGCTGTTCTGCAAACAAGGCAGGTATATGATTTCAGATCAACTACACTCTTCATCTCATTAATAGTGTTTTGGGGCAAAAAAGATGAATTACTGTAAGTCAAAAAATTGTATATACCCTATAGAGTTTTGTCTCATCAGGTTCATGTTTTTCAATACTTGTTCTGCTTTAATTCTATCTGAAATGCTGGATTTGCAGAGAAGGGACGTTTGCAAAGTGGGGATTCTCCCATTGGAACTTCATGGTTTAGCTGTCTTGGGATGTTATATCCAGAACCTGTCATAATAAGTGTCATTTACCTGTTCCATTGTAGCCATTATTTGTATAGGTGCTAGTCTTTCTCTGTGGTCTCAAACATCAGACTTAAACACATCTAGAACCTTGAAATTTTGGGTTGGTTTTGGGTTTTGTTACTCCAGATCTAAGGGATTATTTATACCATTCATAGTTCATGATCTCTTTCATTCCCTGCCTTTTTCTATGACTTGGAGGCTGTTGTGTGAATCCCAGTTGGAGTTATATCTTGATATATTGTTGCATTTCCTGTGAAATAGAGTATCTTAAGTTAAATCATAAATGTAGTAGCAATAAACTTTGTTTCTAGAAGTCCCTGGTGCATTTCCTGTGGAGTATCAGAATGGGCCAAGTCATTGCTGTTAGATACAGTTAAAAAAATGTTATTTTAGCCTGTCTGTGGTTTTTAGTTAAAATCTAGACATGATTTTATCTGAACCCAGTCAGCTGAGGAGAATTATGAGGCTGATACTTGGTTTGCCCTGACCCTTTCTTTTTAAGTGTTTTCTCTTACAATCCATCATAGTTTGTGGATTTAGTCAATATGGATTAGTCAAGTTATATTTCCTTTTCCAAACCAAAGTTGTTTTTAAAAGTTGTCATTGCAGATCCACTTTTGATAATCAATAAACTACAAGAAGATCCTAGAAGCTTAAAACTGTGACCACAGAATTTCTTGGCTGTTAGGTGACATCAGAAGCAGTTTTACCTGCAGGTGGATTAACAGTGAAGGAATAAATTCACGTGCGGGAGCTTTTCTTGAGCTGTCTACACTTTCATTCCAAAAAAGGAAAAGAAAAATTGTTGTTTTGAGAGAATATTTTATGCATAGTGTGTGATGCATATGAAGTCTGAGTTATGGCTCTTTCTATGTTGTAAATGGAATATAAGGAAAGAGGTGAATTGGAGCAGACCTCGGTGAGTTGTTGGACACTCATGAGTGAGGATGAGTTGCTGAGGAAGGTTTTTTGCAGTTCTTATCGCTGTGGTTTGTGTAGCATCTCTTGAGTTTCTTGCCTGCTGCACTGGAGGATGCCTGGGCTGGTTTCTGTTTCACATTGCAGTTTTCAGGGTGAAGTTTGAATGCTCAGTTGATGTTTCAGAACCCGTGGAATTACCCCTATGGCAGGGATAGGGCCCTTCAGAAGGGGGTGAGGGAGATGTCTGGGATTTGGGAACTGCTGGAGTCACCTCAGAAAAAAGCTGTCTCCTCTTGAGAATGTGAATCCTTCCCTGTGCAGTGTTTGGGCTCTGTAGGGTTTGCTTTCGACATTCAGTACTGGAGATTTGGGCTCTTTGGCTCATGAAATTTTTTCATGGTGTGCATTAACTGTGTGCTATTTACCATATTGGGACAAGCAGGAATCTGGTGTTCCTTGGAAAATGTTTTTAGGAGAGAAGCTAAGCTATCTTTGTTTCTATGACATACTTTTAAAGCAAGAAAACCTCGTAATATTTGTACCCTTCTCACTTTTAAGTCATCGCTCCGTGGTATTTTTAGTCAAGGAAATGTCTACATCCTTAATTTCCATTTCTATAGAGAGAACTTCCTCCTACCTCTTTTGGCTGGTTTTGGTGTTATTGTGACCGTCCTTGGCAGAAGAGATCTGGATAAGCTCCATGGCAGGGTGTAAGAGCTGTTCCTCCATGAAAATCCAGGAGGAGGTTTCCTCCCTCAGGGATTCTCTGTGTCCCAGGGTGTTACGTGGTAACTGGTGAGTGGATGCTGGAGATCTGGACTCTGACTGGAAGTGGATGTGCTCAGCATCCCTCTATTTTTATTTTATTTTTTGGTAGGAAAGTGGGTAATTGATCAGAAACTTCCAAAGGTGTTAATGTGGTCTTGGTTTTTCCTGTTATTTCTCCCCTGTAATGCAGCAAAGTTGTGCATGGCCTGGGTCCTGAAATAATGTTATAACTTTTCTTTAAGATCGTAAATTACAGGAGGGATTAAAATAGAATTTCCAGGAGAAGAGTATTTTGTCAGCTGAATTTGATCAACCCCATTTTGGTAGAGCAGAAATTCTATTTGTATTTGTAGCAGGAGAGAGAGAAAGAAAAAGAAACTGTTATTTAAAGATGAAGCGTAACAATGTGATCCTGAGATTTGGCAAGAGTTTGGATGTAAATTACATTTGTAAGGATGCAACCTATTTTCACCTTTGGAATGACAACAAAAATTGCTTTGAATGACTCTTTAATACTTATTTAATATTTAGTGTTCCAAAAACTGTTACGTGAAGTACTTTAAGCAGCTGGTAACCTGTGAATGGGGAATATTTTCCTATTAAAATATGGAGTATAAAAACATATTTTAATTTTTTGGCTCCTTTGATGGAGATGGAAAAGTGTTCCTAGTGTACAGTCAATGTGACATCTTGAATTGACAGCTGTAATGCTCCTTAACTTGTGTCATGTCTGTAATTGGCTAAATTAAAGTTTACCATGTGTCATGGAGAATATGTCAGGCACTGTAGAGCCTGAGTTGCTGCTTTGGATGTTCAGAAATAAGATTATATTGTACATTAATGGAAATTTCAGGGCATGAAAAGGGTTGAATTCAGATGTTTGGGCTTTTCTTAGCATCTATTTTTAAAATACCTCTGTTGCTTGTTTTATATGATATTAATAATTAATGGAGAGAATGTTGTTCAGTGTTGGTAGTAAAACACAACCTTACAGATGTAAGTTTTTTACTGTATTTCTAGCAGGGATAGAAATAGTGATTTTTCCATCAATAATTTTGTGAGTAGAGGGAGTGCAACTGCTTGAGATTAAAGTTCTTGGGAATTTATGATATATTTGGGAATTCATGGTTCTGTCTGTCATAGAAGAAGAAAAGGCATTTGCAGATGTGGAATTGTCATGGAAAACTCAGTAGTGAGTTGTTCTCAACTTGGAGAAAATACATTCATTGTTTCTGTTCATTCCAATAGCATATGTCCTTGTGCTTTGACTACAAGCTTTTGAGTATTCTGTAGCATAAAACTGAGTGAAAAAAGAGTGAAAAAAAGATTAGAGAAAGTGTGGAAGAGTGCCTGAGCTTTGAGGATGATGCCTGTGTTCTGCAGAAATGGGAAGCACAGTACTCAGGGGCATATTTAAGTGACCATTACTCAAATTGTCTTTCATTTTAGTGTTGACCTTTGAACACTTTTTTTGCTTGTAGCATGCAAAGAATTTTTCATCTTTTGGAGGGTATGCCCAGCAGATTTTCATACTTTGCAATACATGTGTAAGCTTGGCCAGTGTAGCTGGAATACAGGTCCTTCAGTTTTAGAGCACAAGATTATCTTAAATCTCCTCAGGCATCAACCTTCTGGTAGGTTCTTGAAAGAAAACCTTCTATCTTTCAGGACTGTCCTATCTATTGATCTTGTAGCTCCCATCCCATCCCATCCCATCCCATCCCATCCCATCCCATCCCATCCCACTTTGCAGAATTTTGTAGTCAGGCTTCAGGGTTGACACAGATCAATTTGGACCTGAACTTCTTTTCTTTATCACTCAATTTTGCCACCTGAATAAATGTCATTTGACTTTGCTGATAAGTGGACACTGAGGAGTGGCTGGTTCTTTTTTAGGGAAGACTTTCTAGACTGTTTACTCAGTGTGAGCTTGCAGCCCTACTGGTAATGTTCTGATCACAGGGATTTCAGATGGGACATGATACTTAGCCTTGTACTGTGTCCAGTAATTGGAATAAATAACTTGTTAAATTGAATTGGACCATTAAGCTATTTTTAGCAATCTGTCTTGAATGGGCATATTAGTGTTTTCTGGTATATGGCATATCCCCAGGCTGCAAATTTGATGTTTTTGTTTGAGTGTTTGAACAGGTTAATGATTACCTGGTAAAACAGAATAATACTGGGAAGATTTGTTTTGCAAAGCTAGCAATACACTGAAGGGTTTTACTTATGTGACTCTTGACTTGTAGTTTTGATTTATTTTATGTGATTTGAAGCATTGTGTCTTGAAGGGTCTGTAATTCATGAAATCTGGCCAGTGTGGTTTAATAGGCTGGTCCATAAATACAGCCTGATTTTGTTTTTTTCCATGAGGTAGTTTCATTACCTTTTTATGAAGTGAAATCACAGAAATAATTATTCACAAGTATTATTATCATGCCTTGGATAAGGCCTTTCGAACCAACTGCTGAAACATTCCCTTCACTCCTCATTTTCTTGCCAGAGTAAACTTTGAATAAATATCCCCGAATTAATTTTGTGATTCATTGTAGATCTCCTTTGCAAGGCAGAGCCTCCCTTGCTCTGCCATGGTTTAGTTACATCAGAGCTCAATTTACTAAAGCTGCTGATTTAAAAACAAAATCCCCCAACTCGGGTTAGACTGTAATCTCATTCTTTGCACTCTTTATATCACACTTAGTTTGCTCAAAAACAAGAGGAGGAAAATTCCCAAAAGGATGTGAAATTTAATTAGCAAATGTTGGTTAAGCACTTCAAGATGGCACGAAAATTACTCTAAATGCAGAAATGTCAGCTTGTTTTGGATAGCTGAAGGAAAAGTGAGTTTCCCATGAGACTGGTCTTTTATCCATGAAGGTAAGAGTTGGAGACAGGATATTCCAGCAAGTGGAGCAGGTGACTGCCCTGCCCTGGGACAGCTGCTGTCAGGTCTGTGTGGCCACACAGTGAAGGGGTTTGGGGAACTGGCCTGCTAAAAATAGTCCCAGTTTTTAACCTGCTGTGTTTTTCCAAGTGAAGAACTGCTGCACTCAGGCAGTGCCTTCAAAGTGCTGCAAGTCTTATTTCTGATTCAGACTTTGACTATTTCCTGGGGAGTCTTTGATAGATTTTTTAACCTTTCTGTGACTCATTTTCCCACATGTCTGCTCAAGATAGTTTGTACTTCTGCTTCTGAAGCATTTTGAGTTCTGGAGATCAAGCTGAAACTACGCCATGATTGTTACCATTATAATATTCAGTTCCAAATTATTTCTAACTTGCTCAAAATTCCATGCATATGGTGAGTGTAAGTGTGAACAGTAGCTTTTAAGGGAATTCTGAATTGGATCTGTTCAGTAGTTTGAGCTGGCCAAAGACAGAAATATCATCATACCTTTAGAAGTAAACATTGTTAAATCATTTCCTTGCCTGAGAAGCTCAAATTAACACAAGGCCAAGTATCTCTTCACAGCTCCTGAATCCATTACTCTTGTCATTGCTTTTTCTCCTCTGTGTATCTTCACGTAACTGCTTCTATTTTGATTCTTTGCTCCTCTGTGTCCTGTAATTTTATTTTTTTTAATATTATCCATTTGATACTACTGGGCTTCCCCATCTGTTCTGCTGTAGAGTCTGGGAGTGTCAGTGAAATGGGACATTACAGCACAATATCTGGGTTCTGAACTGCAAAACAAGAAATACTTCTTTCTGCCTCTTCTAATTGTCAGTATTTGGTGAGACAGACATTTTGCCAGCCTGGTTGGCAGCTGTATGAAAGTATTTGTGACCTAACTTTATCTTTGTGAGACATGAGGCAGAATTCCAAAGTCTGTAACAGCTCTTTTAAACGTTTTTATATTTAACCTCTGAAATTTTCAGAATAATGTGGAAAGGTACAAAAATACTCGTCTGAAAAATAGAATCTTTCTGTCATTGACTGAGGAGAGTTGGAAGCTGATTTCTGGTGTTGTAATTTATCAGGGGTGCTGAAAATGAAGATGAGCAGCCTCTGTTCTGGCAGGGGAGAGGGGAGCAGTGCAAGGATCAGAGAGGCAGAAAGAGTTAATAAGTCGTGAGGAACTTTCCAGGAGGATTCTGGTTGGCTTTGGGTAGAGCAAGAGGAGGTTTGTCATGACTAATGAAAGGATACAGCAGGGAGGAAAGCCCGGATGAGGTTGTTTACAGTCTGCACACACAGTTACAGTTTTATGCAAAAGGATGGCTGTATTTAAACATAATCTGGATGTATGGATATTGGAGAGGTTACAGCAGGAAGCTGGCACTGCCCTCACTGCCCAGGAACTGGATTGATGAGGAATAATCTGTGTCTGCTGCAAATGTGTGAGCAGATGCTGAAGAGAGAGGCAGATGCTTTTGGCTGACAAGTCGAAAGGTTGCGTGCAGAGAAATAGGAATTGAAGTCGAGCATTTACATCCACAATTGCAGAATTAAGGTAGTAAGAGAGAAGTGAACAGAATATCAGTGGTAAATTTACTGGCAAAAATTGGGAAAAAATCCCTCCCCTCCCAGCAGAGAGGATAAACAAGCCCATGCTGTAGGAGCCTGGAGATAAGGGGAGTCTGCAGGGCACATAGAGGGGTCAGATCAGGAGAGTGTGCAGGCATGTGGATGTGTCTGTAACAGGAAAAGGAGGCTTGGAGGGAGGGAATATTGTGCTTCAGTGTCATTTTACGTGTTGTACTCCAGGCTTGATTTATCTTGAAAGAAATGAGATCCCATGCAGGATCCCCATCCTTTAGCTCCCTCCACACCTTGTAATTGTCAATATGTGACCACATGCTTTCCTTACTGTTACCCCCTTATCTCTGCTGCTGTTTTGCCAGTTTGCCTCAGGGAGGAGGAATAATGGTCCCCCACCACTGATAACCTCATGTTTTCTTTTTTTCCTTTCTGTGCTTCTCATCTCTCATACTGACCATGACTGTAATCTCTAATGCTCCTTGTTGCCTTCCTCTGCTGGCAACTTTCATTTTATTCTCCTTTTTAAAAATTCCTATGAACATGATCACACTCACAGTTTTCAACAGGAAAGTCATCAGATTCAATGTTGTCCTATGTATTATGTAAAACTTGTAGTTATCAGGGGGTTTAGGTTGACATTTTTGGATGGATGCAGGATGCTCATTCTTGTACTCCATGCCCTCTCTCTCATCCTTCCATGTCCAGTGCAGAATGTGGAGAGATGGTCAGGCCCTCTCACTGCAGTTGGTTGTGAAAGATTTGAAGATGAACACCAACCTAACACTGTGTCCACTGCAGTTCTTGTGAATGGAGAAATGGCTTTTATAGCATCATAGAAAGTGAGCCTGGCTTGAACTTTCAGCACCTGGGTTAATGATCAACTCGTGGGTTTGACTGAATATTGTGGGAATAGGGAGCAGATGTAACTTGACAGAGAGAAACTAGGCAGGACCTTGAATCATGCACTGGTTGGCCTTTATTTGTGTGTGATTTTCAAGTGGTTGTTCTCCTGATCCCCTCTGCATCCCCAGGTTGTTCAGATCTCTTCACATGGAGCTGCTGAGGGAGCACAGGTTGGGCATCAGCAATTCATCTAACTGAGATTTGTACTTCCATAACCTTCAAGTGTTTGAGCATCTTTATACCATGGAACCAGTTCATTTATTGATGAATGTGCCCCAGGCTGTGACAGGAGGAGTTATCCCAAGAGTAAACATTGCACTGAGCTGACAGCTATGTCCATGGCTTTCATTCCTATAAAAGTCCACATAAGAAAGGAAAATCAGAGGTTTTCTCTTGGCTGGGGCTGGGTTTAGGGGTACTGTGGAGTGCTCAGGATAACTCTGCTCTCACAATGTGTGCAGCTGAGCCTGCTGGCTTTGTGACACTGTGCCTTGATTAAATGGAAATCATATGACTCAGACCCATTAGACCATCACATAGTAGGTAAAGCTGTACTCCAATGAATGCAGTGTGAATGATGAAGTATAATAAATGTTAATGGTGAAGCATTCTGTTACAGCTTGTCACATGGATGTGAATTATAGGTACTATAATAGATGTATAGCTACTGTAAAGCACACTACTAGTGATGTGTAGTATTGCTTTGAAAGAGAAACTGTTGTCTTTTTCTCTGATTTTTCATAGCTGAAAATCAAGTTTAAGAGGTAAATGTAAATTTGTCTCATTATTCTGGTAGTCCAACATGTAAAGCTTTGTTTGATGGAAGGTTAAGGAGGAAAAATCTCCTAACCAGAACAAAAAAGATAAAATATGTCAGATATACCTTAAAATCTGTTTGTATAGCTTGCTCTTTGCTGAGCTGGTTTTGTCTATTGACTGATAATGGAAAATGCAGTTCGGAAGTGTAACTTTATAGGTGATGTCTGTGAAATGCTGTGGATTAATGTGCTGTGAAATGTAGCCATTGAGGCAGAGATCAACAGTTTATTTGAAGGTCTGATATGTCTGCTGGGCTCTGGGCAACAGGTGGAGAATTTTCTCCACATCTGATAGAATTCTGGATTTAATACACAGGCTCCTGGGATTACATCTTTTGAACTATCAGAGAAAACTATTTTCTGTTAAAAATATATTTATGTCTCACTTTTTTGCTTAGAGCCGTAATTTACCTGCTCAAAACACTGATGGAGAGCAGGGTTGAATCAGTTTATTTGGATCTTTAGCAACTGGAATTATACCTAGCCTCAGGCATTGCTCAGACTTTGATAGGGAACTTTGCTGAATTTCTGCAGTATTTAAAATCTCGCCCCAGTCCGTTTGCAGTCTGGTGTTTGCTCTCCATCTGCAGCTGGAGAATGCAGTAGAGGCAAAGTAGTCATTGATTGTCAACTAAGCAGGATTGTTTGAAGGCTTTGTAGTATTTTCAGTTTCTGGCATCCTGTAGGAGCCAAGCTATGCTGGCATTTGAAGCAGAGCTGGTTTTCTGCTTTGTGAGTGCCTTTTTTACTGACTGCTTGAGTTAAGCTGCTGTTGGATGGTGATGGCATTCAGGGCCTGACTAATGCACTGGGATTTAGTGAACTGTAGGTGACACTGAGTACAGCCCTGAGACTACCTGGATCTCAAAGTCAGCAACAGTTCATGGAATCCAAAAAACTTTGTACAAGAAACAAATGTGAACTTTGTGTTTTGCTAAGGAAATTTACTGTAATTGCAGTATCCATCTATAGACTTATAACCTCTTTCAAATTTATTTAAAGTGACCTACTTTTCTTGTCAAATTCTAACTCAACTGGTAACTGGTAAAAGGATGTATTCCGACAGTATAATCCTCAAATCTTTGTGTAGACAATGCTGACACGTCTCATTTTGAGCCCATTTAAGACCCGTTAACGTGTTTCAGACTGGAGTAACCTATTAAATAAATACATCAGGAAAAAGCTTTTACTGGTAATGGTTGTTTTGCTTAGGTGACTATGGCTGTAATGTATTGTGAGTACATCTGGTACTTCAGTGCTTATCAGCGATCTTTTTCCCTTTAGGCGGTTTCCTAGAAACATGATTGCTTGCTGGTCTTGATCTCACAGCTTTGTGGAGACTCCTTCCCTGATAATGTCAAGTTCAGGCTACCCTCCGAACCAAGGAGCTTTCAGCACGGAGCAGAGCCGGTACCCGCCCCACTCTGTGCAGTACACCTTCCCCAGCACCCGCCACCAGCAGGTAAGGGGACAGCCCAGAGCCTGGGCTCTAGCCAGGCTGCAGTTCCAGTGCTTCCCTTGCCAAAAAAAGGGATTATTTCTGGTTTTTAAACTAAGATAACACAAATCGTTCGCATTTAAAAACACATCCATGTGCCCTGCTGGGGAGAGCTGCTGCTTAGTTAAATACTTGTGGGATGTCTTCTGTTTTACTTTGCCCTCCTTGCCCTTTGTTAATATTAAAGTCCTGGTTTTATCATTGGTTTCTCATGGTTTGAATAAATTCAGTAGGGGTTATGTTCCTAAACTTCTGTTGCAGTGTTGGGCTAGAATCTCTGTAAGTTAAATGTGGTACTTGTCAAAATTCTGTGCAAGGTGGAGAATGTGTAAAAACTTGTGTTACACTGATTTTTTTTTTCTGAAGCAGCTGCTAGCTGAGTTGTGCTGGCCAGAATGGGAGTAAAGGATTTCTAAGGATATCTTACTTGTTCATTTCTGCCAAGCTTTTATTCTGCCATCCTGTGCTCTGTGCTGTGGAGGACCAGCTGTTGGCTTTACAACAGTTCAGGTTTCCCTCATTTAATGACATTCTCCTCCTACTGCAGATACTGTGGATGTTTTCTTCTACTTCCATGTTAGCAAAAGGAAATTCAAAAACTGAAGCTTTTTGGCTTGCTCTGTGTTTATTTTTAGATGATTTATGAAATCTGAATCTCATGGGTAATGATCTATTACATGTCTTGTAGAGCTTCTCTTCTGTTAGTGCCAGCTGCATATAATTTTTGAAAGCAAGTGGTTGATCACACAAAAATACAGATAAATAGTCTTGTACCTCACTTTGATTGTAAATTGTATCAATTGGAAGATGCATCTTGTGTGACTCAGTCCTGATTAATAGTGTCTCACATAAAAATGTCTTGAGGTGGCAACAAAAGAAATTGCCTCGAGGTTGCTCTCATTTTACCACTTTGCAGTTGGATGTGCAAGACTGATTTTAAAGGATATTTTTTAAAGGCTATTCATCTGCTTGCTGCTGACTCATCTGTGTTTTGTTAGAAGTTGTTAATAAATTAGGTGGAATTCCTAGTATAAATATTTAGTCTCTTTAAAGTTTATTTAAGTCTCGGAAATGCCATTCGCCAACATTTTTTAAGCTGGACTAAGACTTTATCGATCTGGTGTTGCTCTGTATTTTTGGAAACGCTCATGGTCACTGCATGTTTTTGTTCCTATTAACACGAGAGGTGTTCCCCTCAGGAATTTGCCGTTCCCGACTATCGCTCGTCTCACCTGGAGGTCAGTCAGGCCACGCAGCTCCTGCAGCAGCAGCAGCAGCAGCTCCGGCGCAGGCCCTCCCTGCTCTCCGAGTTCCACCCAGGCTCTGACAGGTGAGGGGGCTGAGGTGGAAGGTGTGAGCACCAATCTGGTGCATGCAGCTGCTCTGGGGTTACCTGAGGACATTCAGAGTGGACAGCAGCAGTGAATCAGGTGGTGGAGTTCACTTTTGGTTTGCCAATATCTTCCCAGTGAAACTGCATGGGGGATGTTGAGGGATGATCAATGTGCATCATCATTGCTGTGCTGCTGGTAGCTTCAAGAAGGTTTTCAGGCAATGTCAAGCATTGATTTGAAGAACATTGAATGTTCTCTGAACATCAAATTCAGAGATTAAAATCCCACTACAGATCAGAATAATATGAACTGGATTGTAGTAAGTAAGCAGGAACATGCTTCTGTTTAGGGGAGAGATTGAAATATTTATGCACTCAATTCTTTAGTGTGTTAGGCTGCTGGTGTACAGTCATAAGTAAGTGTTAGTGCCTGTAACAGCCTCTTCTTTTCCTGCACTCACTGCTTGTAAAAACCTTCTTTTGCCTTGGACTCTTAGTGAATATATCTGCTAGGAGCAACTTTATATGCAGGATTACTGCTGGAGGTTTATTTTGGCCATAGCTGACCGATCTGGTTCTGAACAAATACCCATGATGAATGTTATGTAAATACTGGTCTGGCTTAAAATCTCATTAGGATATTCCCAGAAATAACTTGATGATAGTGAAATCTGGGGCTTCCATATTGCCTTCATCTTGTGTCAGCAAAATGTCAGTAAGGCTCTGTTTTAATGCTGAGAATCACAGCAGCTTTTAGAGTTCTCAAAATTGAGTTTATAGCAGTAGTAAATCACACCCCCCCAGACTGTAAATTTGTAAAAGCTTATTTGGTAGTTCTGGCAAACTGCAGGAAACTGCTGCTGTCATCTCTTCAGTGGCACTTCATAGGAAGATGTTGAAGCATATGAGGGTCTTTTATGGACATCCTGTGCACTGCACTGAGAGCAGCAAGTGATAACTATTGAGCATTTTTCTGAGAAGGAGGAGTCTTTAAATGACTCATAGATTGAATCAATGACTGCTTCTGTCACAGAGTAGCATTTTAGTAGAGATCAAGTTCCAAACAGACTCATGGCTCATCTCAGGCGTTCTGTGTATATTTAAAAATTATTTGGCTGCAAAAATTTAATAATGGAGCTGTTGTGGCCATCTTCAGTGGAATATAGTACTGTGTTTTTCTCATGGATTTTTGGTGTGTTAATAATTTGAGTCACAGCTTTGATTTGAACAATATTTTCGTAACAGTGCTGAGTTTCTTTAAGGTTGTGTAATAATAGGAATGCCTTTAACTTGAGACTCGAGTTCACTTTCTCTTTTCCAAAGAATTTTAACTGTTGCATTTTTGAAGATCATACTTAAAAACATTTATCTGCTTTACTGTTTAGAAGGTTGCATCTCACAAAATTCCATCTCCTTTAAAACTGAGAAGCATTGAAGATTTTTCTCATATAAAAAATGTGTATTTTAACAGTTTATCTCTTCTGTATAGGCCTCAGGAAAGGAGAACTGGGTATGAACAGCAGTTTCATCCAGGTCCATCTCAGACAGATCATGATTCACTGGAATCTAAGCGACCACGTCTTGAACAAGTGTCTGATTCCCATTTCCAGCGTGTCAGTGCAGCCACTGTCTTGCCTTTAGTGCATCCTCTGCAGGAAGGGTTGAGATCTGCAGATATTAAGAAGGTAAAGCCATTTGCTGTTACAGTGGTGAAGGTCTGACTTTCTGTGTTGCAGTGTGCTAATTGGATTTTTTTCTGTTAGGTAATTTTTTTGTTTGTTTAGGTTCTTTCTTTAATCCCAAAAATTTACTTTTACACATTATCAGAAGCTGTGATCATGAGTCAGTGTTACTCTCTTACACAGTCTGACTCAAACATAGTAAATAGACTGGAATTCTGAGTTGCCACTACTCTCTTAAGTCACTCAAATCTCAATTGTAAAATGATTGTAGCATAGTGCATGAAATATTTCTGCTTTTCAACTGAGAGCTGCTGGCAAATGCCTGCAAGTCCATTTTTTTCCTGTAATTAACATTGGGACTGAATAGTCAAAGTACTTCCTTCCGCCCCCTTTTCCCTTTTAAGCATTTGAAATGAATCTGCTTATTTACATAACACTAATTATACTTGTCACTGTCTCATTTTGGCTAAATCTAGGACAATCTAGTTTGGGGTGGATATTTTCTATTTTAGGTATTGGATATTAGAACTAAATTCAAGAGAACTTCACATTTATAACCACAACTAACTCCAGATGTGCTTTATCATTATTATCTTCAAGAATATCCTCCTCAGTATAGGTGCAGAGTATTGAGGAGTGGCCCTCAAGTAACCCTTCCTTTAAAAATAAAAGTTACTGTTTATATTTATGAAGATGTATTTCAAAAGGAGGGCATTTGGGTCTTATTTTGCTTTCAAGGTAAATATTGCAGCATGGTGTTTTTTAAAAAGGAAACTTTGAAATTACTGTATCATGCAAGATTTAGAGCATTATGAAAACTTTAATTGACTTCTCAACAGAGATACAGATAACTGGAAGTTGTTAATTCCTGCATGTTTGGTTATTGATCATTCCCAAGTTATGATTGATTTCCTCTCTATCTCTCCCCCCACATCTCCTGTCCCCATGGAAGGACCCAGCTTTTGGAGGAAAGCATGAGGGACCATCTTCTCCAATTTCTGGTCAGCCTTGTGGGGAGGACCAAAATGCTTCACCTTCCAAGCTGTCAAAGGAAGAATTGATACAGAGCATGGACCGCGTAGATCGCGAAATTGCAAAAGTGGAACAGCAAATCCTGAAACTGAAGAAAAAGCAAGTAAGCATAGCAGGCACTGCTCTTGTTTTCTGTCAGTGAAGGAGGTGTGGAAAAACCTCATTTGGTGATGGTGAATTATTTGGTTACATGGATCAGATGAAGAATTTGAAAAGGAAAGGTTACATGTACGATTTTATGTTAAATAGGTTGGACATCACGCAGTTTTAAACATTTTTGAAAGCAGGAGAAAGCCATATAGGAGCAGCAGCAGTAGATGGGTTTATATTTGAAACTGCTGTGAAACAAGGGCACTGTGACTGTAATTTCAGCTTCAGAGCTGCCTGCTGGCTGAGGGGAGGATCATCTTTCTTCTTTCATAGTCTGTGCAAGGGGAGAATCCCTTGCATGCATCTCCAAAACCAGAGCTTGTACAAAAGTCCCTGGATCATCTGCTTTCCCAAGGGCAAGAGATCCTAACATCTGGAGTTATGGTCAGCCTTGGGGGAAAGTGCAGTAGGAGAGGTGTGAATAAACACAGAGAGCAGAGAAATAAAGGAGGAAATACCACTTTTTTTTGTATGGCCCTGGCTATGCTTTGCATCAGAGAACTTCAGCCACTGGAAGCAAAGGAAGTGTTTGCTGGCAGAAGTTGTTGCTTTCCCAGTAGCTGTTGTGGCCAAGTAAACCCACCCTTCAATCGAGGCATCTGTTAGTCATTGACAAAAACAAAGTCCTTGTTTCCTTTTCCTTTTCTGACTTTCAAAGATCCAGACAGAAGTGCCAGCTTCACTCTTTTTTAGCTGGAACTCTGAAGGAAATGGGAGTTACACTGTAGGATTTGTTAACTTGTAGGTCCAGGATAACAAACAGACAGCTCTCAGGAGCTGTGTGTTTTTATGGTCTGGAAGCATTTAATTACGTCTGAATGTTAATGACCTGTAAAGTGACCTCCAGCAGAAAAACAAAAAGGGATGTCACTGAGTACCTGTTTGTGTGTTAATGATGCTTATCTCTCTGTGCACTTTTCCACAAAATCAGCAAGTGCTGTGCAACTCATCTATGAAGGGTCATTTGTGCACATTTATCTGTGATTTGACTTAAAAAAACTACAAAGTTGATGTTGAAATAATTGAGCCCACATCTTAAGGCATTCTGCTAATTTTAGGGAATTCTTGCATAGCAATGTAGCACATTCTAGCCAGGACTGTAAGGCAGGATGAATTCCTGGTGTCAGAAGTTCTTTGCTGTATATTTGTGGCAGGCATGGGTGAAGGATATTTAGAAAATGAAGATGTCACTGAACCAGATTTATTTGATGTGAAGGTAAATCACAGCAGTGTAGTAGCTAGGAAAGGATTACAGGGTGGGGTTTTTTTTTCTTTTGGTATTTTTTTTTTGCTTGTTTGGTATTGTAACAGTCTTGGAACTTTAATGCATGTTGAGTGGGTTATTTTTGCTGTGGAGTAGCTTAAGAATTATGTTCTCTGTGGAGTGTTAGAAGGACTTTTGTGCCTTTTGAAACCATGAGACAGAAGTAATGACACCTGCAGTGCAGAGAGGCAGCTCTGTGGTTTATTTTCACCGGGAGAAGGCAGCTCTGATGTAACTGTTCTCCAAAGTTGATACTTTTGTTTGAAAGTAAATAATGATAAATTACAAAGTGACAGTGGCTGTAGCTATCAAGCTGAAGCCTGTTACAAGGCAGGTGAGTTTTGTAAACAGCTAATTTGAGTTACCAATAGTACAAAAAATAGTCTTCTTATTGTCCCTGTAGACATTAAAACCATTTCATTCATTCTTTGTCAGCGCAAAGCGAAATAAGAGGCAGTGCTGACTGATCAGCTACATATTTTATCTCTGGTGACTAATTACTGGTGGGGGGAACATGGATGGCTGATTTTCTTTCTTTGGTCTCTTAGCAACAACTTGAAGAAGAAGCTGCTAAGCCTCCCGAGCCGGAGAGGCCGGTGTCCCCTCCTCCTGTGGAGCAGAAGCACCGCAGCATCGTCCAGATCATTTACGATGAGAATCGGGTCAGTGTCCTCTGCACCTCACCCAGGGGCTCTCACTGCCTCTGTGCTCACACTCATTAGGTCTTCATTTACTTCCATGAGGCACATTTGATTGATTTGCCCACCCCTCTTTTACTATTCATTTGCTTCTTTAAATGAAAGGCATTTTTATGACATTTTTATTCTCGGTCACGGGAATCTTCCTTCTGTCCTGTAAGCACTCTGAGCTGTGGGCCTCATCCTTAGACCCTTGTACTGAGATGCATGAATTATAGATATGTATAAACACACACATATAAATCCTTTTAAGTGTGTGATATGAAAAATGCCTCAGAAATTCATCTTGAATTCCCTATTCCTCACATGAGCTAACAAACTTGGCTGAAGATACTACTTTTAAATGAGCTGAAGAGAAAAAACTGCATATGTTGTAGGATTTTGTGCCTTCTTTATAAACTCTAACTTCTGGCACTTGAGATTTGGGTAAATGAACAGATATGAAGTAGTAATATATCAATGAATCATGAGATTGTGTTGTTTAAGTGGTGAGGAAAGTTCAGGAGCTCAGTAATATTGCCAACAGTAACAGCAAAAATGCTTCCTGCCTTTTTTTCCCATGGTAGTTTGAGATTAAGGAGTCAGATACCTGGGGGTTTTGAAAGTATTGTGATCTTCTGTGAGAGTGGTATATGTTTGTTTAATTTCCCAGTTTTATTCTGTAGTTTAGAGGAACAGCTCACTTCTATTACAATAGGTTTTTATTTTTTTTTAATTTGAGGAGGTAAAAAACTCCCTGCAAAACAATGCTAGATTTTGTACAGTACAATTGTGTCCCAAGCATTCCATGCAAGGAGGGGTCAGAATTATTTTGTAGTCTTCACTTAGTGTGAATGAAGGACCTTTGACACACTTTGTGTGTTTATGTACACATGGATTCACACTCCCAGATTTGGCAATTGGAGAATTTTGGTCTCTTAATTCTGTTTTTCAAAGCTAATTATACTTTATTTTACTGGACACCTTTCTTCCTCTTTATAATTATTTGCTGTATTATGAAATACTTGGTTTTTTTTGAACTGCAGAGGTCAGTTTTATGCTCTATCAGCTTCCAGACTTGGAGATCAGAGTCACTACCACACAATTCAAGTACAGGTTTTTTAATTTGCTGAGGCAACTTTACAGAAGTAGGTTAAGAAGGATCTCGTGTGGTCAGGCAGGGGTTTAGCAGAGAACAGAGAGTTCAGATCCACATTTGATATGAACTTCAGAGGATTTACTCACACTGTACCAAAAAAATCTGATTTGCAGAAAAAAGCAGAAGAAGCTCACAAGATTTTTGAAGGTCTTGGTCCAAAAGTTGAATTGGTAAGTTGTGGAATTCTGGCTTTTTTTCTTTTGTACTATTTTCTGTGTTGCCAGTTGCTCTAATTCTGTTGTGCTGAACAGCTGTAGTTCTGTGATTGTGTATAGAAGAAATGTGTGTCTAAATGCACTGGTGAGTTGGGGCTTGAGCCGGTTCATTGGCCATGTAAGTGTGATTTTTAAAACAGATTTTAATCTATTTGAGAGAACAGTTGAAGTATGAAGAAATGAAGTACTGTTATATACATAAGTAGTTATAATCTAATTTTAAGTAATGAAATCTGTGCTTTGTGCTGAATATCGTGTAGTCCCTTCAGCTCTGCTGCATCTCAGCTTGAGTGCACTATTCTCAGAATACTAAAATATTGTTAAATGTGTTGCATACACACTGAGAGTTCCAGGCATTGCAGAGTGCTAAGTGTTCCTTTCTCATCCCAAATTGCAGCCACTTTACAACCAACCCTCAGACACCAAGGTCTACCATGAAAACATCAAAACGTGAGTGCTTTAATACCCTCTCATTGTCCCATTCAGGGCATCTGCACTTAAACATCCCTTCACATTTTTCATTGCTGTCATCTCCAAATAGGATGTGTGAGTTTTAACCATAATTAAAAGCCTCCAGTCCATGTAACTTTCTGATTTCTTTGTTGTAAAACAGTTCTGCAAGATGTGCATTATATGTGCTGAGGGCAGAGGGAAGCCCTGACTTTCCATCTTCATTTAAAGACAAAAATAAATAATAGAACTTAAGTTGGCTGTCCTTTAAAACTTTCTCTTAAAAAAAGTAATTCTTGTGCCACTCCATCAAATAGCTTTGTACAGCAGTTCCAAAGTACTTATTTCTTGAATAATATATTGGAAAACTTAACTTTAGGGCTGAATTGCAAAGACTTTTCCCCCATAAAAGCATAATAGCTTAAATCAAATTTTTTCATTTTAGCATATTACCTCTCTTGTGGTAAAGGAGAGCACCTACCTTGAAATTGGAACATTTTGTGTCTCAATTGCTTATTCCAGCCATCTTCAAGAATCTCCTCTCTGAAAAAATACAGTATTAGATGATTTAGGTATCTTTACTTCATTGGGAATTTTCCCTATTTTTTACTCTGAATCTGTTATTCATAATAAAGATCTAGCATCTAGAATTGAGATGGGTTTTGTTGAGTAGTTTTGAAGTGCTTGATTCTTATGTAGTTCACATTTTTCCCCTAATTTTGTTTTCCAGAAACCAGGTGATGAGGAAAAAGCTGATCCTATTCTTTAAAAGAAGGAACCATGCAAGAAAGCAACGGGTAAGAGCACCATGATTTTCTAAAAGGAGCATGTGATTGCTTTTCTGTCTGGACCCTTGTCTTGCATTCCCAAATATATTAATTGGAAAAATAAGATCTTAAGCTAAAACAAGTGTGGGATATTTCTGGAAGGCAGTAATGACAATTACTAAATACCACTAGGATGTGTAAAGCAAAGAAAGAGTGTATAATATTCAAAATCTACATTTTTGTATCCACTTCCTCATCTTTTCTGTGCTGAAAATTTGGTTTAAGTCATCTTCAACATGGAAGGGACTGGAGCAGGAAAAATCTGTGCATTGCAGGAGCCTGCCCATGTGACATGTACTGATCACTTGGTGTATTTTGCTTAGTTCAAGGTTTGCTTTTGGAATTTAACAGGAGCAGAAAATCTGTCAACGTTATGATCAGCTGATGGAGGCATGGGAGAAGAAAGTGGACAGGATAGAAAATAATCCACGCAGGAAAGCCAAGGAGAGCAAAACACGGGAGTACTATGAGAAACAATTCCCAGAAATCCGGAAGCAGAGAGAACAGCAAGAAAGATTCCAAAGGTATTACTGGAGATTTGAAATATTCCTGCAAAACATCTCTTCAGTCTTAAAATTATTTACAATAAAATCAGTTAATTTTAATTAAGTTTTATGTTCATCACTTTATTACTTTAAAAAGAATGTTAGTGTGTCACAGAGTATAAAGTGAAATGTTCTTCCCTTTGTTCGCTGTGTTTCCATGGCATTGAGCTCAAGTTTCACTTCCCACCCTAAGGATCTCCATGACTTTATCTGTCCACTGTCACATATGTCCCCTTTGCTGTCCCTCCCCTCCTGTGCCAGCAGTGCCAGCCTCATCCCTTGGTGTCCTCTCAGGCTGCTGTGGTGAAGTCCACAGGGTTCCTTTCCCATGTCCCTTTCCAGATCTGCTGTCAAACCCTGTATTTTCCAAAAGAAACACTGGAAAAGGGCCAATTAGCAAAGGCTGCTTAGGTTGGTGTCAGTGAGACAGGAGTTAAGCTGCTCAAAAAGGGGTTTGTGGAGTTCTGAAGACAATTGGAGCATCAGCTTCCCATGAGCCTGTTCATTTTGGGCACACACCCTAATTTACACTGGTATTTTTCTGTCACTGTCTGTGTTACTCCTATGTTTCATCATCCCTATATTCATTAGCCCCCACACTCTAAAACCATTTATCTTCTTAATTAACAATTTGACTGATCTTTTGTTGTACTTGCCAGGTAATTTTATTCCAGACATTTTTGCATTTTAAAATATTCAAGGTGCAACAGTTAAGGCCCTATTATTTAATTTTAATCTATCAGACATTTCTTAGATGAAAACTACAAGGAATCTTAAAAGGAATGAAGTGCAATTCACTTGACAGTTCACCTTGCAGTACTGTAGGTAGAGAGATAGGATTTAAATTAGAATTAGGTCAAGTTTGATTCAGTTGTGTTGAAATCTGTTTTATCTGATGTTCAAAATCGTTTCAATACACCTTGGAGAGTTCCAGCCCCATAAAGATTTAATCTCACCTCTTGTAACCATCTGTCTACATCACCTTTGTGTCATAAAACATGGGGAAAGCAGAGAGTTTGCAATACACTGTGAAGGCTGCAAGATTTTGGAGAATCAAGAAAAGAAGCAAGTAAACTGTTAGAATGGGAGCAGCACTCATACATAAGAAGTTTCACTTTAAGAATATATCATGTCTTTGTAATTGCAAACTACTTGGGAAGGGGTCATCTCCTTCCATTATATTTACCTTCTGTAAAATGATGGCCTCTCTCTCTCTATAGCTGTGCTCTAATACTATTGTCATGTAAATACTAAAGGTTTTTTCCTCAGAGTTTGTGCAAATAGATTAATTCAGTAGTATCTTTGTGGTATTTTGTCTCTCCATTTAGTAGTGATTTTTGACTCTGAAATGCTTTTTGACCCACGTGCTGTAGTATATTATTTTGATGTTCCTGAGGGTAAAGATCAGAAACTGAAAAATTCTTCCAAATTACAGCTCTCCCCATCAATGAAAAAGTGAAAAATCTTCTTTTGTTGTAATAAATCTCAGTGCTGTATTAGTAACTTGACCAAATTGATAAAAGGCAAATTTGCTTTTCTTAAAAAAATAAAAGGCTTTTTCAAGGTGTAGCTGTTGTACTAATTAAGGGAATTAATTTCTCTGCCACTGATGAACATTTCTCATGCTCAGCAGAAGCAAATTCATTTATCTGAAGCACCTACTTTGCAGTGGAATTGGTGGTAACACCTTTTTTGTGCCCTTTCTGCTGAGCTTTGCAAACTCACTGTAAAACCAAGCAGGACATGCCAGACTTTGTGCTCTGACTCTCCTGAAGAAAGACTAGTCCTAACTGATTTGAGGGACTGCCAACAGCATTATAAGGAATTTTGGAGGTTGTTGTGGTGTACAAAGCCTGCAGGTAGAGCTAATTTCCACTTTTTCCTTTTTCCTTCTGTTTTCCCCTCGTTCAGAGTCGGCCAAAGAGGGGCTGGCCTTTCAGCAACCATTGCTAGAAGTGAACACGAGATTTCAGAAATCATCGATGGACTCTCTGAGCAGGAGGTGAGGCTGGTGGCTGTGCTTTGCTGTAGAAGCACAGCCAATAAATATCTTTTCACTGCCATTGAAAGGTGTCTTGTAGGGAGTTTGTTTCATTGATAAGAGAAAGCTCTTCTCTCTTTAAGAGAATCTGGGTGAAGTGTGGCTTGAAGCAGATCTTACAAACACTTTTTTTTGAGGATTTTGCTTTCTAATTGTATCTGCCCTAGATTTTTCTCATGTGGCTGTTCACTGCAGACTTGCTGCAGCCTAGTTTTTTACAGCTGTAACAAACATGTGAAAACTCTTCCTTTCCTCAAAGCCTCCATCATTTTGGTGTTTCATCAGTTGCGACACCGCTTCCTTTAGCTGCCCGTAAGTGTTCATTGCAATAGTGACAACTTCTGCAAGAGTTGTGTACAAAAAGAAGTTCCCAGCTGACTGTGAATGTGGAACTTTAAGAGCTGTGTAATTCAAGAACTGTAAACATCAGTAGCAGCATTTTGTGTGTTCTTCACTTTGCCTTTTGTTCTGCAGAATAACGAGAAGCAAATGCGCCAGCTCTCTGTCATCCCTCCCATGATGTTCGATGCAGAGCAGAGAAGGGTGAAGTTCATCAACATGAATGGGCTGATGGAGGATCCCATGAAAGTTTATAAAGACAGGCAGTTCATGAATGTCTGGACAGACCACGAGAAGGAGATTTTTAAGGAAAAGTAATGGCCTTTCCTATCTTTTCTTTTTATTGCATTGAAATGACAGTTATATGCCCAACCCCACTAAGCTAAATCAGGAATGCTGAAGCTTTCGTGCAATAATATTTGATAATGTTCTTAGTTAGGGTAAAGGAGACAGAATTGGCTCAGCCAGAGTGCAGTGGAACTGGAGATTTTGAGATAATTAGGGAGTCATTACTGTAATAAATATTGCAAAAGTTTTAGGCTTATTTTTCATCTGAGTGTGCTCACATGCATTTAGTCCTTAAATACAAAATTTTCTCAGAAGTGCTTTAGTTCTGTGCTAAGATTAAAATGAGAAGTGTAGATATGGAATTTCATTTTATCATTTTAAGTGCTCAGTTCTAAATTTGCACAGTCTGAAAACTGGGCTTTTTAGGCTAATTTCACTTGTGTAAATGAAGGGCTTGCTGATGGAAGAGATTGTTTGCAAGATTATTTTACTTGTTTGATCGTGGATTATGTTGTTAAACTGAAATCATTTCTGATTTGTAACAGGTTTGTCCAACATCCCAAGAACTTTGGTCTAATTGCTTCCTACTTGGAACGAAAGGTAAGACATTTTTTAATATAAATAGAACTGAGGGTGGGATCCCTAACTTTCCAGTATAATAATAAATAGAACCTTTTTTTTTAGTCTGGGAGCTGGAGAGTTTTAAGTGTTTAGAGAAATTAAAAACTCAAATCATACCTTTTCATTAGGAGTAAACCCTACTTTTCTCTGCTTTTTCACTCTAGAATGTTCCTGACTGTGTATTATATTATTATTTGACCAAGAAAAATGAAAATTATAAAGCCCTTGTGCGAAGGAATTATGGCAAACGCAGAGGAAGAAACCAGGTACGTTAAATTTATTCATCACTTGGGTATTGTTATTTTATTGCTTCATTTTTACAACTGTTTCATTATCTGAGATGGCAATGTATTATAAGCATGGGGAGGAAATAATTATTTTTCCTTTTTTGTATAGTTGCCCTTTTAAAATTTAAGTGATCCCAACCTCAGGGGTGTTGTTGGTTAGTTTGGTTTTAATTCTCTGAAATATCTTCTTCCTTTGCACATTTCTTACTTGTTTTAATATGACAGTTCATTTTCTTTGAGGCCACTGCCACAGACATTGAGGTTGAATCCATCATTAAATCCTATGTTGGAGCCAAGAGAAATTAGGTTTAACATGTGACTTGCAGTGGAAAATATATAATCAGTTCATAATGTCAGTGTTTGTCAAAAAGTAGAAATTAATAGTGGTCTTTATTTGGTGGTCAGGCTCAAAGTCAAACTGAAAGGTCAGAGCCAGAAGAAAGAGACCAGTTTAATGCATGTGAATAAAAAAATCCTGCTGATTCAGAAAGTGTTTCTTTGGAAGTCTTCAGAGAGGAGAAGGGCAGCATTTTATAAATACATGTGCTGGGTTACCAGGGTTAATGTGGATATTGGACCCTGAAACTTTGGGACTGCACAAATCTGCTCTGCAAACCAGTAAATGCAGTAAATATTGCACTGAAATACACAAATACTGAACGTTTTCTAGGAGTCCCAGTAGATGTATATTTTTAATATAAAATTGTTGCAAGCAGCTTCAGCTGAGGAGTGGATCTTGTTCAGTAGAAACAGCCATGGGATTGTGTTTCTGTGGTGCTGTTGTACTTAAACCTTTGGAATTATGGGCTGGTGTTCTACCAGAAGAGTCCTGTCGTGGGAGAGCACCTTGTCTATACCCCACAAATGATGGATTGTTTAGGATAAGGTCATTGTCACTGTGCACAGTATTTCATAGAGCTTCTGCTCTGATGGGAGAAATTACTGGAAACCACCTGTATTTTGCCAGGACTTCTGTTAGAATTTCTAAGCCTAATAATAATTTTTAATAGGAAGGAGTGTTGTTGTTGGGGTAGTGATTGGGGAAGGATTGCAGTTAAAGTCTGGATGTGTGGCAAATGAAAAGAAGATGAAAATAAACAGGATTGTCCAAATGTGGGCAATCACTGTGGACACTTAACAGGGGTAGTGCTGCCATTTGGAGTGGCTCAGTTCCTTGTGCCATTATAAAATTGAGGTTGGTGTGATCATGGGAAGTGTTCACATGTTGAGGGCTGCCTTTGCTGGGTGCTGCTCTAAAGAGTGAGGAGAGAGAGCTGGCTCAGCTGTAGTGCAGTGGAACTGGAGATTTTGAGATATTTAGAAAGTAATTTCTGTGTATTTAAATGCCTTTTCCACGTTGTTAAACTTCAGAATATTGGAACTGTTAGAATTCAAAATTTGGATGGACTTTTCTATCCATAAATGGTTGCTTTCCTTGTATAATGTATATAGAACAGAAAGATTTTAATTCCAGCTTTAGACACAAGGGCATGGATTTGCTTGGTAAACTCAGCTCAAGGTGCTCTGCCTGACTTTGTGACTGCTCCTGTGAGTGCTGATTTATATGAGAGTAACTGAATACATCAGTTGGAACACTGAAGGTTTGTTCAGCTCAGATTACTTGCTCTTGGAATTGTAGCAGAGTTGTACTCTGTAATTGCTGGTTGTTGATCCACTTTGAGTGCTACAGCAGATCCCTAAACTTTGGGTAACTGCTGGCCAGGCTTAATGTGTGCTCTGTGAAGGATGCAAGAAAGTGCCAGGTTTTTAGTTCTGGAGAGGGTTGAGCTGGACTTGCCAACTCAAGGAAATACTCTCAGCATTCTAAAAGGGAAATTTTACCACTTCTGGAAGTTTAAATTCAGAAGTATTGCTGTTAGTATGTTAATAGTAAAGAACTACATGGTGCCAAAAATCATATTTGTATTTATAATTTTATTAGTGATTAATTAACAACATCTATAACAGCTAGTGAAAAAGAACTTGAGAGGGTTGAACTGCCTGGCTTACCAGAACTTTTATCTTAGGGTTGCAGAAAGCAGCTCACCCCCTTCACCCTCCTGTGCCCCAGCTTTGTTTGAAGCTGATATTTTTCATATCTCTCAGTAGCACTTGAAACTTTCTTGCTGATTGGCAAACATAAGTCATATAAGATTTATGAGGTGCTCCAGGATGGGCTTAGGCCAATAACAGGTGCTTCAGCTTAAACTCTTAATAGTTCATATATTTTTGTAAATTAGAAGGCAAGCAAGTGGAATATTGCAGTGGAGGAGATATTAATCATGGTAAGGACGTTGAAGTCCTTCAGAGAATGCAGCGAGCACAGCTTGGCTCAGGTTTCAGTGTGAGGGCTTCCACTTAAGAGAAGCTGAGTACTGGGTCAAGGATATGAAGAGATGCAAGGCCAATAAAATTTTGATGTGTGTTTGTCCTCAAATAGGTCTATAAAGGGCTTTTTATAAAATGCTGCCTAAATGTTCCAGAGTGTCACAAAGGCAACTGAACAAATGTGTCTTAAACCAAAGCTTGTCAAATGTAGAGCAAGTTTTTAACATAGAATTGAGAGAAAGCCATGGCTGTATGGTGCTTTAAATTCCCTATCCCTGGAATTGTTCAGGACAGGGCTCAGAGCAACCTGGTCTGATGGGAGATGTCCCTGCCCATGGCAGGGGGTTTGGACTTGATGATCTTTAAGGTCCTTCAAACCCAAACCATTTACAGAGAATTCTTTAAATAACTCATTGAAAGAAGGTTTCTTTAAGTGAAGTTTTAAATGAATTTGGTGGCCAAGCAGTGGCCAGTGCTGGCTGTGTCCCTGCAGTGTGTGTGGCTGGAGCCTGTGGCCAGCAGCAGGTGGGAGGCCAGTGATGTGAGCAGGCAGAAATTCAGCCTGTGTGTGACGGGGATCACCTCTGGTGACTCCGGGGAGATTAGAAGGCGCTGTGTGAGAGGGGCAGCACTGCTGCAGGCAGCTTAAGTGGCAGAATGACACAATTTCCTGGAATAAACACGTTGCTGGGTCAGGCAGCCTCTGCTGAAGAGCTCTGTGATGTTGCTGCTGGGGTGGGTTTTGTCCTTTTGAGCCGTGCCCTGAGCTCAAGCCCATCCCCTTGTGTGGGCAGTAAAAGTTTCCATCAGCAGATGAATGTGCAGGAACGTCGCTGACCGAGGCTTCGACTCCTTTAAGGTTTGTGTTTATGCATTGATTATGCAGCTTAAATAAAGTTACTGGATAACAGACAACCACATGATCTTAAGTTGGCCTGGTAAGAACAGGATTTTCAACAACTTTTCTAAATAAATTAGATATAAAATAATTTTCCTTAATTTTTTTTAATGCAGCTTTAACTCCTTGTTTTCAGGTCAATCTATCTAGCAAGGTGAAAATAATTTATCTTAGCATGTCTCTGACATCTTGCTTGAAGGAAGTCTTTGCATAATCAATAACCAGCACCTTAATTGCTAATAATTTGCAGCAAGATGATAGTGGTTAGTGTTTAGGGTTTCTGCTCTAGTTCACATTATTAAAATGTCAAAACCAAGTCAGTTTGTGACTATTTCCAGCCTCAGTTCAGTTAGTGAAACAGTGACACCTGCTGCTGCACTCACAGGGAGGTTGCTTCCTCTGTGAAAAAGAAAAGCCTGTTTTGGGGAATTTTTCAGTAGATTGTCAAATCTGAGTTCATGAAGTGCTAGAACAGTAATCTTGTAATTCTCTTCATTGTCTTGTCATTCTCTGTCCTTGTGTTTCCATGAATTGCCAGATGTACTCTGGGTATCTGTTTGAGACAAGCATAGTGTTTACTGTGCTTGTAAAATTCATCTCAGTAGAGAAAAGAGTTTTTGTTGTTTTTTTTAAATAATTCTTTCTGTAAAATCACTGGAAATGTAAGTCTAAAATTCCCAACCCAATTTTTTAACAATTATATTCCTTAAATACTTGTGACAGTTTTGAGAAAGTGACTTGGAGTTGCTGATAACTTTTCATGCTACAAGACCTTCTGCTCCCCAGTTGTAAGATCATGTTTCACTATAAAATGCATGAAGTTAAAAATAAAATTTGAGAGGAGCAACACCCTCACTACA
>VZTT01028007.1:10598-22256 GCA_013400855.1 Buphagus erythrorhynchus | reverse complement strand
TTTTTTTTTTTTTTTTTTGTTTTTTTTTTTGTGTTGTTTTTTTTTTTTTTTTTTTGTGTTTTTTTTTTTTTTGTTTTTTTTGTTTTTTTGTTATTTTGGGTTTTTTTTTGCCTAAGAGAAATGAGCAAAACCAAAGTCAACTGTTAAACTTATGAGGCGCTAGAGTTTGGAGGTAGCTGCCATCCTGTAAGACTGCTGTTGCAGCAGCTACACTTCCGAATAGAATTGGAAAGGTTCAGAGAAATTATAAATTTGTAACGGATTCCTAAGATCAGTAACTCAAACTTTTACAAGTTTTAAGTTTAATGAAAATCTAGGAGAGAAGAAGCAGAAGGAGAGCTGTTTACAAAGTGAAACACGAGTGTGCATGGTTCCTGGGCATTCTTCCTTCCTGAGTCAAACTTAAAAGTCCTTGTACTCAGGCTCTCAAATCACTCCAGGTCTGCCTGAAAAATTAAGAACCTACTTCCAAAATTACCAAAGATATAAAGACACCAGATTCTCACTGTTATATACCTGGTTTGTGTTTCTCTGTGTGTGTAGGATGTTCCAAATGGCAGGACACCCATTATGAAATGACTTACCAAAGCATTAACACTTACTTTTATCTTGAGCATGTTCAGATCAAGAGGCAGAACCCACCCCCTTTTTTCTTCTGGTTTCCTGTTATTGTTGCTGCAGCTGTATATTTCTTCTTCCATTTCACTTTGTTCCTTCAATAAAGAGCTAAGCTGTGACTCTTGCCTTAAAATTGTGTCAAAATTGTGAATGTTGATTTTGAATTACTTTGCTACCTGAAGATTGTTGTCAAAGTGACTGTTTCTTCTTAGGAAAGGAGGTAAGAATATATCTGCTCTACCTACATCATGTTCCGATTCTTGAATTTCAAGGTATCTCTCTTGGGTTTGACAAATTGGATTTGGAGTGACTGATGAAAAAATAAGGTGATGATAAAATATTTGATCATTGTCAAAGTATTTAAAACATCTTTCCTCAAAGTTTTTAACCACAACAGGTTAGAGCTTGCTTCTCCTGAGGATTTTTTTTCACCTTACTGTAGAACCATAGAAGTGTGGGGCGGTTGCTAATATCCATAGGAGATTGCTCTCATTTCCACTGCATTTACTAACAATTTTTCTGGAAGATAAAAAATGTTAGTTTTAAAGCAAACAAAACATGCATTTGTAATCTTTTGCTTGTGACACAGTTTTTCAAGCAAGATGGTTACATTTCCTTCTAGACTGTTCTGTTCTAACATAATCTTGATAATTCCACATTCTTCAGTTTATAGTACAGATGTCTAAAATGGTCAACAACTGAAAAATCAGTATTTTTCTTTCCAGCATAATTGGAAACATGTATCTCATTTTTCACTGCTAAAGCATCCATCTGCAAGCACACACCCATGCACAAATACACACATATATTATACAAATGAGAACATATTTAACATTTAAATTTTAATTACCGTAGGAAAAGATTTCTGTGTTATACTTTTCCTTGCCTTTTTTGGGGGAGGGGAAGGGGAATGTTAGTGGTTGGTTTGGTTTGGTTCAGTTCTTTGGGTTTGGTCTTGGTTGGTTTTTTTTTTGCTTTAATACCTTCTTTGAATATCATCATACATAGAGTTTTTTACTAATCTTAAATTAAATAGAAGTAATTTGCTGTGGAATGCTGTGGAATAAAATATTCAAGCTTCATGACTGGCTGAAAATAATTTCAAAAGGAGATGAGTAGTACTTTTTAGGGAAAAAGCATTACTATGTATTTCCTAGGTGATCAGGAATATGGGATTTAGAAATGCAGTAACATTTGGAGTCTAAAGTAAAAAACACACCACCTCCTGTTTGGTTACAGCTGAGCACTCAAAATCATTTTTTTATCATTCCTTCAACAGCTATGATTTTGCTTCCCTTCTATATTATTCATCTAAGGGGAAAAATGCAACCCTTTTTAAACTTGGTCTCCTACTTCAAATGCTACCTTCCTCTAAAGCAGACAAATCCATTGCAATCACAATTCCTCTTCTCATTTTACATTAGCCTGGGTCCACATTAACAAGCACAGTGTGAGAAGGAATCATTTTTTGCTGTAAGATATAATATTCCGAAATTCATATTCCATGAATATGAACCTCAAGTTCAGTTTATGAGATGAGGCTGTTCTGTATACTACCTGTGCAGCCAACATTTTGTTAGGTGAGTAACACGTGGTTCCTATAGCTGATAGGGGAGAAGTTGACTGAGTTAAGAATATTGAGCCATGAGAGGATCTGAACAGGTTGTTCTCTGGCAGACAGCTGCCTCTGGATCATGTTCAAACTGCCCAGACTACACTGAATTTTCACTTTTGCAGGATAAGAAGGGCAGTCAGTTAAACCTAGCAACCTGATTCTTAGCACATGAATTAGAAGCCTGTATTTTGAATATAACTGGTAGGAAAAACTAACACAACTAGTTCTTGAAGAGGCTTTGGTTGAAATTTATCACCCACTATAATAAAATATATGTGGTTTGCTAATATCAGAAGCTGGGATGACTGAGACATCTTTCTCCTTTCTTAACAAGCCACTTTCCTAAATGTTTTTCTTCTACCTGCTGTTACATGAAACACTCATCAGAGTTAAAAACATTAATCCTAACTCTTTACTAGTCTATCAATGAAGAAAACTCTACAGCTTCCTTCTAAGGCATCTCTGTGATCCTACAAAGAGTAATTCGGTGTCTTCATTCTCTCTGCTTACTGTAAGCCTCAATGTGTCTGCAGAAGGGTGGAGTCACCGCACAGTGAGTTTCCCAAAGGTCAGCAGGTGATGTTGGGAGAGAAGTGCGACCAAAATAGGTCCTGACCCCCTGGCTTCATAACACTTCTCTTCATTCAGAAGGCAAAATCCTCTTCCCAGGGTGCAGTGTGGGAAAAGCAGGAGCACTGGTGGAGAATATACTCACGGTTAGAGGACTTACCTGGGAAAGGAAGGGCCTGAGATGCTGTCCAGTACCCTTCAGAGGGGATTTCAAGCAGTAACTTTTGTTTTCCTGGAAGGTGTCTTAACAGCAAGGGTGCTGGGTCACCCCACAAGAAACAGTACCACGAACTCAAAAGAGAAAGCCAGAGAAGAGGCAGCTTTGTTCTCCTGTCTCTGTGGGAAAGCGGAAGCCCTGGGGTCTGCTCACTATAACTGTAAGGAGCAAGTAGGTTGTGACTGGTAACAAAAACAGGATAAGTGGCAGCAGTGGTAGGTGGCATGAGAAATGTGAGCCAGGGGGATCAGAAAGCATAGAGCAGATTGTGGTGGTTATTACACAGCTCCAGGGGTTAGAATGAGAGGGTGAGTTTTGGCTTCCCTGAGTTCCCAGGTGGTGATGGAGTATCGCTTCCCACAGCAAAAGGGTGATAAGAGAAGTGATGCCCCCACAGACAGTGAAAGCTTTTCCTTCCCCATCCAGAAACTTGAGAAAGATCTATAAGCTCTTTCACACCACATCAGCAGCTTGCACAGGAATTAAACAAATCATCAAGAGCCTTTCCTCCAGTTGTTCTCAAGGGTTTATCAAAAAAAGGGGGAACCATAACCCTAATCAGAGATTACACACAAACCAGATTCCAACTAAAGTTATAAATCTTGTTTACTTTCTTACCTTTCCCCCTAAATTGCATACATAGATTTTTGGATTAAAAAGAGATTTAAATAACTGTAGGTAGTAGGGCAAATCTGTGACTTCCCTATTACAGAGGAATAAGATACCATAAAACACCTCCTACTCGCCGGCTGGAAGAAGAAGAATAAGTGAGGCAATTTTCCCCTTTCCCATGCATGTGGGCAGAGGGTGGGCTGGCAAGGGGAAAAAATAGGAGAAAGACTGATTGATACACTACTGAAAAGGCAAAATAGACTAAACAGGACTGAAAAAAGCACTATTAGCCCAGAGGTAAAGACAGACCAGTCTGCCTAGTGAATAACTGCAAGAACAGCAGTGGTCTATTGGATATTTCTTATCAGACAGTTATCACAAGCTTTACTTAAAACTTGAATTTCTTAAATAAAATTTTAAAACCTTCAATTTATCTAAGAACTATAAATGAGTTAAAAACTACTTGTTTATCCAGCCATCCCAAAAAGAAAAATTTGTAATAACTGAAGCAATATACCACAAGGACAAAATTACTCCAACACACTTCCTTAAAAATCATTTTGGTTTCCAAAATTAATGTTCATTTGAGTAGAGTACTATACTGTAACACCGACACTAGGCAGAAATTTGTGCTGACTGATTGATGCCATCTGTTCACGACTCGGATGTTACTTTCTCTAGCTTTCAAATAGGGAAAACAAAGAGCAAAACTACTTCTTCCCATTCCCAGTTAAGGTATTTAGTGAATTTACTGCAAGGTTTCTTTGGGAAAAAAAAAAAAAAAAAAAAAAAAAAATAGCACTGGTACCATAACGTTAAGTCATGGCTTAGCAAAAAAGACCCTCTGCAAGTTATCGGTGCTTTAAAGAGAAAGAGGCATTGTAATTAGCAAGTGTTTTGCTAACAGCTAGAAATGTACATCCACTCTGTAGGCTTGCTGGAACACAAACTGCTTTTTTCTCCCGACATCTGGTATCCATTAAAAAAAAAAAAAAAAAGGACCTAGCAACCAAACTTTACATATAGCATCTTAAAGAGGCAGCACACAATGGATCACTCCCTTCCTTAAGTAACGGGGAACCCTTTTCCCGAAACAAACAGAATGAGCAGAGCTGGGAGTATGGGGAGTGCCAACCAATTCAGATATAAACCCGCTATGGGTTACCAATCTGCTGTCAGCAGTGTGAGCCTGGCATTAGTGACAATCACAATTGGCAGGCAGAATTCCCTCCCAGCTTAATTCCTTTGATTTCATCTGATTCCTCCGACTTCCTTGGAGACTGTTATGTTGCGGAAAGGCCTCGCAGCCCGTCCCTCACCGGGACCGGGAGCCGCTCTTCCCCGCACTGGGCAGGGCCGNGGCGGCAGCGGGGCGGGTCGGTCGGTGCCGGCGGCTCCCGTCACGGGAGAGGGGCGGGGGTGTCCCGGGAGCAGGCGAGCCGAGAGGAGCTGAGGGGAGCGGGAGCGGGGCGGCGATTCCGNAGAAGGGCAGGGCAAGGCAGGGCAGAACAGAGAAGGGCAAGGCCGGGCAGGGCAGAGAAGGGCAGGGCAAGGCAGGGCAAAGCAGGGCTGGGCCGAGCCGAGCAGTGCCGGGTGCCCCTCACGGCCCGGGGAGGAGCCGCCCGGGCGTCCCGGCCCTCTCCCTCCGCGCTGCGGGGCTGTGCNGCCCCGTTCCTCGGCAGGTGGCAGCCGGGGGAGGTCGAGAGCGATCTCAGCGCCTGCCGCTGCCGGCGCTGTGCCCGCTGCCCGCCCGGCCCGACACCGCGCTGCTGTGCCGGGAACAAAGAGGTCTTTACGGCACTCAGAGGTGTCCCGGCCGCTACTGCGGCTGCAGAAACGCCTTGTCCCGGTTGCGTCACGGCCAGAAAGCTCCCAGGAGTGGCGGGGCTGACAGTGAATTGCTGCCTTGGAAAAGGACCAAGGTCTGCACCCGCAATGGCATCAAACTGCTCTCGGGCAATGGGTCCGGGGCTGGCTCCAGGGAAGCACCTGAGAGCCCAGAGCATCCTGTCACTGGGCGATCGCGTACAAAAACGGTGTCCAAGAGACTGAGGAAAATTACAGTGCCCCTCTTCTGCACAGTGGGAGCAGGGCGTGCTGGGGCCCCCCACTCAGAGGAGAAACTGGTCCGGTAACGGGTGTCTAAGATAGTCGGTGCCTAAAACATATCCTACAAGAAAGGTGGGGTGGGGGAACTGAGCTTTGGTGGTACTGGGAAGAGGAGGCTAATGAAGGGTTTCGTGATTGAACTAACTACTTGAAGGGCTGCTATGAAGGTGACAGTAGTGCCAGATGATGTAGCAAATGTGCTACATATACAGTCTTGGGAGGTTCAATCTGGAGGGATGTTCAAGACTACCTGTCTTGACTGTCAGGACTGTCCTTGGAGCACTTCAGACATCACCCCTGATGTGGCAGTGGGGTAACAGTCCTCCTTCATGTAGGAGATTGGACTCTTACGACCTCCAGAAACCTTCCAACCATTATTTAGCGACTCCATAATTTGTATGCTTATCAGCTTTGACATCTCTGCCTCGCTACACAAATTAAGAATATACAGAAAAGGACAAAAATGTAGTGCAACTTACCAATAAAGTTTTGTGTTTATGTTGTACAAAGGGTACAGTACTACACATAGTTTATTATTTTTGCATAGTATTTCTGTATGTCCCAGCATCTGTAAGTGCCTTTATAGTTAGGTGAATGAGATTAAGAATTTCTGCGATGGAAGAAAATTCCTTTGGGACAAGCCTCATGTCCCGGTTTTAAACTACTTGGTTAAATTATGTTACTTTAATCCAAGAATTTTCAGCTTATAGACATCCCTGTCCTGCAACTACTTATGAAATAAATTTGGTGACCCATTTTGAATCTCTTGGCTCACTAGATGTGGGTAGTTTGAAAGCACTTTATATGTTAGTATTAAACAGACAAAAACTTTTCCTCATACATCAGGTGCTGCCATTGGAAGATAATAATTATGTGAAGCAGGTGTTGTGTTATGTTATGCCTCCTCATTGCATGTAGATCTTTAGATAGATGCTAGGAGTAATCAAATGATAAATCTGAATCAAAACAAAAATTTAATCTAGAAAATTGCAGTATAATCCCAACATGTGTGGCTTTTCATGCTTTTCTCTTTTTTTTTTGAAGCAAAAATTGACTTTTATTTTCCTCAGAAACTGTAACTTTAGCCAAAAGTAGAAATTTGAAGCATTACTGATGGCACCTATAATGAGAAATACCTAACTGCAATATTTAACAAGGATGGAAAGACTGAGCAGCTGAAATCTTCTTACATTTTTGAAAACAGTTTTTAACAGTGATAGCTAAGAAATTAGTGGTTTTTTATAATTTTACTGGTTTATAAGTAATCAGTATATTTCAATACATTAAAAGAGCATCCCAGGTTTCCTGCTTTTTAGCCAAGAAAAAAGATGCTGTTTTGTAGGATCTGGAAGTGTGAGATTTTATCTGAAAATTCCTCTCTTTATGGTTCAGGAGTTATGGACTAAACATACACTTCAATGTATTAATAAAATAATCGTATAAAAAATCTTAAACTCTATATCTTTTTTCTCATTCTTCAAACATCTATTTACATAAGTGATCTAACATAGTTCACAATATTTGTTTTTTCAACAAAATACCTGCTGAAATTTTTTTCAGGCTTAATTCTCTGTGTCAGTTGGGAGGACTGGAATTACACTGGATTTCATACTGAATAATATTTACCATTGCATTCTACATCATATCTGTGCTCTGAGCCCTCAGCTGGCTTCTGTCAGGGGTGCTGTGGCTCTGGTGGTTAGCTTCATCCACAGAAAACCATGAATGTCAAGTTTTCCTTAGGAAGTAGATGCTATCTGCACAAGCTCCTTTTTCAAATTGTAAGATAACTAAGCAAGAAACAAGTATTGACACCCTTCTGAGAGGTAAAGAATGTCATGTCCTCAGGGAATTTCTTTCCCATGGACATTCTGCATCCTCTCTGAAGGCAAAGAGGTAATAGAAAAAAAGAGGTATGTCTGAATGACATTTTTCTTCACCCTTATGACCTTAATATTGTTCTACAGCCTGTACTGAAGTACAAAAAAATGCATGAAGGTCTTCACATGCTCACAGAATCGTTGAGGATGGAAGGGACCACAGGAGGTCATCGAGTTCAACCTCCCCGCTCAAGCAGAGTCCCTAGAGAATTTTATTCAGGATTGCATTTAGACATCTTTTGAGTGTCTCTGGGGAAGGAGACCTCAACATCTCTGAGCAGCCTCCTCTAGTGCTCAGTGTACTGCACAGTAGGGAAATTCTTCCTCATATTCAGGTGGAACTTCAGTGTTTCAGTCTCTGCCTATTGCCTCTTGTCCAATTGTTTGGCACCACCAAGCTAAACATGAAAAAGGGAGTGTAGGAAAATGTTACCAAATCTTGTACAAGATAAAAGCCAAATTTTATGTTTTCCAACATTAAAAAGCTGAATGTTCTCAAGTTTTTTTAGTGTTGTGATAATAGTGATAATAGATAGAGTAACTAGTCCTGTTTGCGCATTGTACAGATTTGTTTTATCAAACCTCTGGTGTGGATATGCATTTGCATACATGCACAAGTAGACTACAAAGTTTTCTGCTAAGAGCTATCTAGTGTTATACCTAAAAAATATGAGAACTGCCAGTAGAGTGAACTGTCCCCAAAGCTGTTTGCTTTGTAGCAGAAGAAACTGGACTTTTTTGTTTGGGTTTTTTTTGTCCAGAAAAAAAAACCCAAAATGAGTTAATGCTTATACAGTGTGAATGATAAGGAGATGAGGGCTTAGAAGTAAACTGGGGAGGTATGCCATTTCATCAGAAGCAGATGTATCTTTTGAAATCTAATTTAATTTGAGATTTACACCATCATCCAAAACCAAATTTAAATAATATTTAATGGTTTATATGGATTATTTTTTTTTCAGCTTTTCAAAATGATAAGGAAACATGAATGATAAAGTCTACACATAATTTTTTATAATGGAATTATAATGGAGTTGAACACTACTAGAATTAGTCTTAGACTGGTGCTTTTAATGATATTTGGACAGAGAGCACTTTCCCAGTTACACCAAATGGCAATTATTGCTATTAATAATGTTGGATTCTACATTTTTTTTCTATGGGGATGTGTTTTTGAGGAAAAGTCATAAACAGAGGGGTTTTATTTTAGCAGTACATGAGTGGTTACTTAATAATTGCAGCATCCAGTCATACATTAAACTTTAAACAGCTTCATGGTAATCAAAGGGTTATTGTTCATATTTTAGAATGTGCCAAAGACCTTATGTTTAGAGCTTAAGAAACTAGTTAAACAAATGCTTTAGTAAACCTTTTTGGTTTACTGAAAGACAATATAAATAATATATAACAATACACATATATATTAGCTTTAATACAAGGATAATGTTAGATTGTTTCAGAATATAAAAAGAGTATAAATAATTTTTAAATGATAGAAATAATTTTAAAGACTATACTGACTTTTAAGGCATGAAAATGGTGTTTATGAAAATTAACCAAACAGTCCTTATTCATTATTTGGACAAAATGGTAATTAAGAAAGGAATTTTAGAAAAAGACATATTTGGACAAATGATTTCAGCTAAATTTAAAATTGCATTGGTAGCTATATAAATAAAATGGAGTTAATACTCCTACTTCATCCCAGCTGCATAGAGAACATGATTATACTCCATATATTCTAATGCATTACTTTGAAAACAGCTGGAAGTAGTACCAGCTCATGTTATTTTCTAAAATTAAAACCGGAAGACAAAGTATTCTTTCTATGAATAGTTTTCTATGAATGTAGGTTACATTACATGTGAGATTAATATCTACATTAAGAAATCCAGGTTTCATTCGAAACCTTCCTAAAGGTATCAATTTTTTTACACTTAAAATTTTCATGTATACAAAAGCGACGAACCTTCATTCCATAGTGATTTTTAGGGTAAAATTCCTCTCAGCAGATTGTAGACATCAGTCATATAAACAATTGCACCCGAACCAGTCATCTTAGGCTTTCCTTGGAGAGAACTTTTGGGATAGAGGCTTCTTTAGTAATTTGTGTTAAATTACATCAAAGAATCACCTGCTTCTTTCCACCAACTGTGAAAGGAAGGACTGGGACACATCCTACCCTTTGCCACCCAGCTGTTCTTTACAGCTTTGCCTTGTATTTAAATACAATCAGCAGAGTAGATTCTGCCTGCATTCCTAAAATACTAAGTTTATTGGATTATATATTTTGACATGTAACTGTATCAACATAATTTGATTTCTCTGAGCCTGAATAACCATGAAAATACACCAGAATCAATTTTATCTACAGTACCTTGTATTATTAAATATTAGCCTTTCTTTTTCTACTTGGCTTATTCAGATTTTCCTTTCCCTGATTTTTCAGTAGTTATTTTGAAATATTTACAGATTCTGTAAAGTTGTTTCTATGGGTGTCTCAAATTGAAATTTTCATCACTCTGAAAGAATAAATATATACATAAAAACCAAAATTTATACAAAAATTGCTGAACAGGTATCCATGTATCCAGCTGGAGTTGTGCTATATGAACAAGCATTTGGGAGTGTGTTGTACTAAATACTGAGTTTGGGAAGAACATAATATAACAAGAGCACGTTCCAAAGCTACATTTACCTGGGATTCTTCTGCATGGAAGATGTCATCACTGCCTCAAAAACATGCATAAAAACTCAATACAGCACTCACAGGCTGTAATTTTAAGATCTATCTCATCTGTATGACTGACAGATATATCAGTTTAAAGAATTTTACCTCATAACTTTACCTTTTTGGCAAAGCCAAAATATATGAGCAAAACTATCTCATAAAGTGAAAATGAGTTATATATATTTATAGAGTTGATGTGAACAGTCAGCATCAACTTGTACCTATCAGGGAAATACAATTCCTTGTAGAAGCCTGAAAAATTAAAAAAAAAAAATAATAAAAAGACTGAAAATTTAAAATATAACAGGAGATTTTATTTTGTGTAAATGTGAAGTTGTATTATGGAATCTACATCACCAGAACCTAAAAACCTCACAATCCCTAGTAAAGCACTCATTGCCTTAATAACAGAGAAAAGCAGTGGTTAATGTAATCTGACTTTCTAATACAATGAATTTTAAACAGATTGTTTAGACTTACTTCTGTGTTTTTACAGCAGTATGAAGGGAAGAGTGAAATCTTCAACAAAGTAAATCAAACTTTGCAAATTAAACATTCATCCCTAATGGATGAGGGAAACTCTCAGGGGGAATTGGACTAAATGATCATTATAGTCCCTTCCAAATGGACTATTCTCTCTTCTATTCTCACATTATTCCCCTTTCTACTGTCTCCTCACAACTGTTTCCATATCTGAGGTTCTAAATGCATTGTCTTGGTCTGCTCTTCTGTTTTATCCATTTTTTATCAGAATTATTTCAACAAAATCTCAAGCTCAGGCTTCCAGGCAGAGATAAGCCTTCATTTTTTGCAGGATTTTCTCTGGTCCATCGAATTTTAGGAGACTTGCTAATCATGTTCAGCTGCCCCCTAATCAGAATGAGAAGCTCTTTCAGTCTTTGTTTTACAATACATCCACTCTGTTAATATTTTCCCTGGTGGAAAATCCTGCAATATTGGGTGACTGTAGACTGTAATCTATTATAGAGCTAGTTGTAGCAGATGTAGAGTGATGCATCAGATGTCAATTTGAAACAATTATTATTACATAGTTAATATTTTCCTAGATAAATATGTCTCTTCTCCAGGCTGAACCTTTAATTTCCACCATTGCAGCTCTAAAATTTTCAGTAGCACTGCCATCTTGAAGTGACATCTTTATCAAAATATTGCTAAGAGAAACTTTCAAAAAACTATTATTTAACTTACTAGCTTTCCTATTTTTAGAAAGTAAAATTATAGAACTGACAAAGTACGTGCAGTAACTGTTGCTATGTCTGTTTGGAAAAGTAATTTCATTTTGGCT
>VZTT01028003.1:4177-17556 GCA_013400855.1 Buphagus erythrorhynchus | reverse complement strand
ATACAGGAAATACTTCACTGCCTTCCCTCTCAATTTTAAAATTAGTGTCTTCTATACGTTTTGCACAGAAAATAATTATATGAGACAAAATATACTAACAATCAGGTTTCTTTAATGATTTAAGACAAAATCCTTAGCACTGGGTTACTAATGTTTTTTCAGATGTTTGAAATTACATCAAGGGAAGCATTTGGATTTGCTGACATTTCTGGATTTTGGAAGCGTATCTAGGTCTTTTTTCCCCTATGTGCTCTCTGAAATAACTGGCAGTCCCATTTAATAATTCTTGACATGCAGAACAGTTTGGCAGGTACAGAGAAAAATGAAAAATAAATATTGGTTCTGAACACATTGTCCTTAGCAACGGGAAGGAGGGAATAGAGGTGTGGTGTATTCTTGTAAATACTGGAAACCCAAATGTAAGAATATTACATTGTTTTTCTGCATTTTATTACAATTTAGATCATGGCAATTATATAAAAACTCAAAAAATTGAATTACATATTCTCTAGGAGTGAAAGACAACTTTAAAAACAGTTTTCCATACACGTACTACAGATTTCTGAATTCATTTTCTTCAAATGTTTTTCTTCTCACTGGATCCAGATATCTTTCTGTAAATGACACTGCTATGACCTAAATGTGTCAGTGCTTTAATCAGCAAAAAAGAAAGATTTTTTTTTCCTCTCTCTAAAAAAGTATTATCATGCAACTGAAACACTTTGAGGAATCACATCTAAGGTGTTCTTCTAACATTTATCACAAAAATTTTTCATTTAATAACAGAAACTCCTCCTCTTTAGGTGCCATCTGTATGCTGAGAACTTCAAATCATTCTCTGACACTGATAGCATAAGAAATTAGTTTGTGCTTGTGAGCATATATGTATGAAAAGGAAAGGATGGAAAAATCTGTTTTTTATTTTCTGAAAGCAAGAAATGGCATGAGATGAGTATTTACTCAAAATTTCATGCTTTTTTCCTTAAAAGTACTCTTATTAAAGCACGGGAATAGTATGTATCTTGGCTATGACAGAGAAACTTTGTTATTATTGAGTGATAAGGGACAGTTCTACTGACACAGCCTTAAAACCTTTGAAGACTTTTCAAGAAGGAGAAGGAATTTTAAAAGGAAGGTTCACAAGAACTGAGCAAAATATTTTGCTCAAATAAGTGAAGTAGGAGGCTTGCTAGTATTTATGTGCAAAAGAAAATCTATGGGTTGGTGTGGCTGAGCATGAATCAGCAGAGGCATGCAGCTGTGAGAAAGAAAATGTATAAATAGAACTCTTAACCAAAACACGCAAAGTAATCCCTCTCCTCTACACCTCACTAGCAAGGCTTTCAATACTTTGTACAGTTCTGTTTATTCCTCTCCAAAACAGGTGGGAGATTGGCTGAAATGCACATAGAGCAGAGAAGCAGCAGTGATTCCAACTCTGGAAACCATGAGCTACAAGGAAAGAATAAGTGGGTTTTTTTGGTTTTTTTTCCTTGAAAAACAAAAGAGAAAAATAAAGGAATATAGTGGAGAAGGAATGTAATAAACAAGCTGTTAGCAAAGAGGAAGGGAGTCATGCTTTCCCTGTTTGCTGTAGATAAAATGAGAAATAATAACCTAAATTGCAAAAAGAAGGAGTTACATAAGATATTTAGAGAAAAAACTTGTAAGAGTAAGAATAATGAGCTGCTGAGAAGCTGTGAAGTTCTCTTAAAACAGGTTTAACAAGTGTCTGTCCACACATAGGTATCTGATTCTATGTTAACTCAGAAACCTCTTTTAAATCTATGATTTAATATTCACTTACAATGCACATTTTAGGTACTCTGAACATATAAACTTGCATCACATAACCAGTATTAGATCTTTTTTTTTCTTAACCAAAGCATTTAGTTATGGAATATTTCAAGTGTATCCCTNTGGGGAGGTGTTTTCAAGATTTGCATTTGTTTTGCACTATCCTACTTTGATTTGATTGGTAGTATGTTCAGTTTATTTCTTCAAGTTAACTCTGAGATTTGCCTGTTATATTAACTGCTGAGTGATCTTTCTCTGTCCTTATACTGAACCATGAACATTTCCTTATATTTTCTCTCCCCAGTCCACCTGAGGAGAAGAGTGCCAGAGTGGCATTGGTGGGCATCTGGGTCCAACTGGGTCAGCCCACTACAAAATATCTGAAAATAATAATGCTATAATTTGGAATTCTACTTAATGTATTTTATTTATCTTATTTATCACCTACTTATGTTTCCAATAAAATTGTTGATTTCACATAAAGATTAATTTTACTTTGATTAAAAATAAATATTGAGATGATTTTTTTTCAAATTTTTATTTGCATAATTATAGGAAAACCATTTATTTAGACAGATCTATTTCATAAGCAATTTTTACTCTCTACAATACCCAAGGATGATTCATCTGCAGGTAAAATACAGGTAAAATCTGTTTCATCACCTGTGCAAATTTCTTCCCTGATCAAAGGGAAGTTCTTATCAGCGCAGAAACTCCGAGGAGGCAGTTTATATGTTTGGACTTTGAGCAGTGTCAAAAATTCTCTGTTCAATGGCATATGTGTTTGGAGGGTACATGCAGATTCTGAAGTTCAATTCCTTCCACAAAAGATTTGCTTTGTATAAGATTATTGTCTGGGGAAAGACAAGAGTTGTTATCATTTAATGGATTTAAAATGTTGATATAGAAAATTTCAATTAGGATTTTTAAGTGGGAAAGGAACAAAAACATTACCCATTTGGGATAGTTATGAATATTTTTAAAACTTGAAATAAAAAGAAAAAAGCAATCTTTTTTCTAAATCTCAACTCAAATATGTTGTCTAGAGCTAGGAGATTTAAGTGTTTCTTTCCTTGTTCTGACCTCTGCTGACTATTTACTTTCTAGATATAAACAGCACAAACAAAAATATTTAGCTTATTTCCATAGGCTTTTATTCCTAGAATTTAAAAAATAAACAACAAACAAAATAAACAACAAAAAATATATTGGAGGATAAAAGAAATGTCAAAAAGTTGCATGATGAAAATAATTTTTCTTGGTAGTATTTCTGGATGTTGCATGATTACTATTTTACCATTTCTGACAATATTTTCCATGTTTATTTTACTATTTAAAATATTATAGTATAATTGAAACCAGACACTCTTGTGGTCTGTAGAAATATTTTTGCTTAAGGCAGAGCTAGATTTGATGGCATTAGAATTAAGAGAGGCATGATGGCAAGTATATTTTACAAAGTTTGGTTCAGATGTTCGAGTTCAATTTAGATTTTGCTGCACATTATTTTTATGAAGAGAATAAATAGCTCATTAACTTGCAGGCACACAACAATTAAACACTGGAAAGGACTCATAGTTTTCCTAACCCCCCGAGTTCAGAACATCTGCTTAAGATCTGAAGTAAACTGAAGTTTTTCAGAAAGATTATGTCAAAGATGACGATTCAATTTCCTTTGAAAAAACAATAATTAAAGTTCCAGCTACAATGAGATATATAACCACTGCCTTTTGTAAGCAGGTAGACCATTCTGATCCAATTTCTCAGACATTTTCCCATTGACTTCAGACCCACAAAACAGGGATATTGGTAGCTACCCAAACAGGCTTGACAGCAAATTCTAGTTCAAAATAGATTCCCTGAAACTCCAGCCACTAAAATTCTGTCAAAGATATTAAGATCAGAAAATTGCAACCACAAAATTAACTCGTCACTCACTGATTTAAACTATTGACGATGTAATCTGAATTACCTTTTTCAATGGAGACGTACATCAGGCAAGATGGATGGTCATGCATAATTTGTAACATTCCCAAAGAGGTGATATTACAAGGCTTTTCTCCCAGGTAGACAGCTCAGAGTGGTCTCGTAGCCTGGTTAGATACTGTGAAAGAAAATTGTTTTGGATGGTTTTACACATGCGCCAAGGGGCATGCAGGTTATGTTGTTCTGATGGTTGCAAGTAAAATATTCTCCTTTAATTTAAAAAAGGTTAAGTAACCTTACAAATTCACAGATAAGCTAATGCTGGCTGTACCCTGAAATTACCCTGTAGAAATCTCATAAGTATTACAGAATGGGATATAGCTGGATGAGAGCTAGTACAAGCTCAGGAGAGATTATGAGGGTAGACAGGAAAAGAGGGTGTATAGGATTTTCTGTGTGTTTACAGTAATTGTCTTGCTGTCCCTTTGGACATCCCAAAAGAACTGTTCCCCCAGGTGAAAACAAGGAAGGAATAAAAAAATTTATAAATTTTGATATTATTTAGACATAGGTTTGATACTTTGAAAATGTGTAGAGAAAAATATATTTATAGAAGATTTAAGACAATTGGACTGCTAATACTGAAAAACTTTTTCCAGGATTAGGTAGTAAATGAAGAAAAGAGGTGGGGAAGGGGTCGAAGTACCTAAATTTTCTAGTATCTCTTATGCCAAGACAATGCTTGGGGTTTTCATGTTAATCTGAGTCTATTCTTTCCCTTGCCAGGGGTGCCAGAGTAGGAACACAAGCATGAGTACTATAAGTAAGAATAAAGTATTCGTGGTTTAATAATCTGAAAGACAATGTAACTGTTCTACAAGTGGAGCAGCTGTGTGAAATGTTGATGCCAGTCACAGGGGAGAAATAATTAGAAGGTGAGCAGGGATAACAAACCAGTGCCCTGTGTCATAGGGCGGTGTTGGAATGTACAGCCTTTCAAATGAAAGCAGCATTCTAGAAGTGTCATTAAGAAATAAAGGAATTAACTCAGGCGTAAGATCAGTATGTAAGGAGCTCTCAGAAAGAGGCCTTCTTGTATCAGGACTTTGCCTGAATACAGAACTACTGCCACAACCAGTAGCAACTTTTCCCTGTTCCCTCATCTAACAGCTGCTTTGATCCTGCTTCAGAACTCTTCAGAAATTTACTTTGTCTCTTATATCTGCAATAACAAAATTCAAGGGTTTTTTTTTTTGGGCTTATAAACCTTAATTAAATCTGAGCCTACTGGAACAGGGACGGATTATTTTTGAAAGTGCTTTTAAATTTATTTTTTCAAAACTGTGTGTAGTATAAAATTGTTTCTGCATTATGTCCGCAGTCATATACAATTCAAAAATTTCCTATTGAAGTGAGATATGCCCTTCTTGACTTATTTTTACTGACCTTTTATTGTCAATGAAGTTAAATACAAAGTGTAAAGTAATTCAGTTGAATTATCATTGAGGACAGCTTGCAAAGCCTATGGAGAAAAGAAACAAGCAAAATACTCATTGATTTTTAAGTTGTAAATACTTCCGTGAACCTTAAACATACACTTCATTAACTTTGGAGAGATATTTTATTGGTAGTACTAAATTAAAGATTAGTAATGTTCATAGTGTACCCTCTTGTATATTGTACTCTCCTGAGAAATTAAGGACAAACAATAAAAGGATGTTAGTGATAAAAAGTAGTATCTATTCTAGTCTGCAACTATTCTGTAGTATCTGTCTATAATAATATTCTCAGTATCATTTCAGATCAAAGTTCAGGGTGTTCTTACTGCTGTTTCCATATTTGTTCAGTGAATGTGTAAAGGGGTGAAGTCTGCTAGGAAAGCAAGAGGGTGGTGACAAAACAAGACAAACTGAGTTACAGATTTACATTGTTAATATTGCTGAAGTGTAAGGGCTCACCTCATCTTAGATATGAGATAATATGAAGTTACCTATTCCTCAATGAAACATATATATCATAAAATCATAGAATAGTTCAGGTTGGAAGAGATTTTAAAGATCATCTCATTCCAACCCCTCTTCCATGGGCAGGGACAATTTCCAGTAGACCAGGTTGCCCAGAGCTCCATCCAACCTGCTCTTGAACATTTCCATGGGTGGGGCATCCACAGCTTCTTTGTGAAACCTGTTCCAGTGCCTCACCACCCTCGCAGGGAAGAATTTCTTCCTAATATCTCATCTAGAGCTGCTGTCTTTCAGTTTCTAGCCACTCCTCCCTGACCTATGTAAGACGTTTTCATGACCTTGCAAAAAATCTCAGCCTTTCTTGAAGGTTCCCTTCAGCTACTGCAAAGCCTCAATTAAGTCACCCTGAAACTTTCTTATACTTCCTTCTTTGTGTTTATGACAGCATGACAACACACATGTGCTTAGTAAGTGGAATGGCTGTTTTGCATATCTAATAAGTGATGCATTTGTACTTGTAGCTCTACCTGTACTCTGAAGTCATCCTTACCGAGAGGAATCTACTCCAAACACCTTCCATGTCTAATTTTGTTTCTAAGGCAGCATCACCTCAAAACGTTGCCACCACTTTCAAAATGAATTATGATTTGTAGCATGAAGAGTAATCATATTTTATAACTTTCTTTCTTAATAATGACCGTCAGTGGGTGGAATGTCTCCAGAAGAATGCATTTTGCTGTTTTTCGTCCTTGAAGAGAACGCGTGCTCCCAAAACACGCCTCAATCCGTATGGGGGAGCGCCATCTTGTGGTGCCATTTGGAGTGTCCTATACAGGGAAACCGCGGTGCCTTCGCTGCAGTGAAACCAGGGATGGGTGGCCAGGGACGGCTGCTCCGTGTGCAACGGGACGGAGTATACCTGAGCTTTGTAAAAATGTCCAGTAACCTCCTGCTTTAAATATGGTAAGCCTAACTCAAGCCAGTTGTGGATTTACGCTGACCTCTGCATGAGGTTTACTCTTACTTCATACAGAGTCACAGGATGGGCCAGGTTGGAAGGGACTGCAGCGGCTCCTCTGGTCTAATCTCTCTTCTTAAACAGGGTCATCCTAGAGCATGTAGCACAGGACTGTGTCCAGACAGTTCTTGAATATCTCCATAAGGGAGACCCCACAACGTCTCTGCAAAATCTGTTACAGTGCACTCACACAGTAAAGTTCTTCCTCATATTCAGGTGGAAAAGCAGCTGTATCATGTGCTGTTAAAAACAACTGCTTAATGTCTTCTGTACCTACTGAACATGCCTAATGAGAATAACTAAACACATCCAAAGTAACGCTGAGAAATTTTCAAGGCAGCTCAGTGTGTTATTTGGCTTGTTAAGAGAGGAAATGAAACATAAGTGGGTTTGAGGCTGAACTCAATACCTCAGTAGATGTTTTAAATGCAGATTACTTAAATGGGGACTAATATTACAAGAAAAGTACTTTCAGCCTTGTGGGGGGAAGTGCAAAGCCCTGCACCCGGGGAGTGACAAGCCCCAGGCACCAGTGTGTGCTGGGGATGAGCAGCTGGACAGGGGCTGGACAGGGGTGAGCAGAACAGGACCTGGGGTCCTGTGGGCTGAACATGAGCCACAAACGTGCCCTTGTGAAAAGGACCACTAATGCTAGGCTTGGCTGCCTTAACCATGTTGCCAGCAGGTTGAGGGAGGAGATGGCTCCCTTCCTCTCAGCACTGGTAGAGCCACACCTGGACTATGGTGTCCAGTTTTGGGGGAGTTCATCAACTTGTGTAAAAAAATTGTGTGAACTATGTAAAGAAGATGGAATCAGACTCTTTTAAACAGACCTCGGTGGCAAGATTGGAGGCAATGTATTTTGGCACAAACCAAAATACAGGGTGTTCCCTTTGAATATCAGGAAACACTTTTTACTCTGAGGGGGACTGAGCACAGGTTGCCTGCAGAGGCTGTAGAGTCGTCATCCTTAGAGATACTCAAAAGCTATCTGAACACGGCCCTGGGCAGCTGGCTGTAAGTGGCCCTTCTTGAGGAGGGGATTTGCCCCTTACAACCTCAGCCAGTCTGTAACTTTGTGGCTCTGTGAAATAAATGTCTAAATATTTCATTTTTTTTAATAAGAAAATATCATATATAAAATATATAGTTGTTTATTAATTTTTGAGAAAGTATGATTCATTTCCAAAAGGAAAACNTTTGAATATCAGGAAACACTTTTTACTCTGAGGGGGACTGAGCACAGGTTGCCTGCAGAGGCTGTAGAGTCGTCATCCTTAGAGATACTCAAAAGCTATCTGAACACGGCCCTGGGCAGCTGGCTGTAAGTGGCCCTTCTTGAGGAGGGGATTTGCCCCTTACAACCTCAGCCAGTCTGTAACTTTGTGGCTCTGTGAAATAAATGTCTAAATATTTCATTTTTTTTAATAAGAAAATATCATATATAAAATATATAGTTGTTTATTAATTTTTGAGAAAGTATGATTCATTTCCAAAAGGAAAACTGCTCTGTAATTCTAGATCTGTGACTTTTGAGGATTGTTGTTCTTCCTTTTAAATTCACAAGCTTGTGTCAAAATTGCTCTGTAATTCTAGATCTGTGACTTTTGATGATTATTGTCCTTGCTTTTAAATTCACAAGCTTGTGTCTTATTCAGAAAAAAAGTATGTTCTCAGATCCTCATAGTGTATAGATAACACAAAATAAAATCCACTGTATGGATTATGTCAAATTAATTTTTTTTTTAATATTTTAAAATAGCTAGGTATTTTAAAATTAATAGGTCACTATGTATGCAATCATGAAAAGAAGATATTTAGTATTTGTTTTTCCAGAACATTGTGCTGAAAGGGCCATGTAGTTTATACCATAAACCACATATTGATCTCTTTAAGATACGTTACTTCTCTTTCCTATGATTCTTGGGTCACTGTTTGTGCACACCTGGTACGGTGCATTTGCAGTTTTCATGCTCTGGGAACTGCGTACCTTATCATGAAAACATTTGCTACTGCAGTAGTTTCATGATATTGCTGCCTGTGAATATATCTGAACAAGGGCGGAGGTACCAGCTGTGCTTTGCTTTAGCGAAGACAAGATAGTATCGATCTGCTGGAGCAACAGCTGTCACAAATAGCAAAGATCTGAGAGTTCTGCAGGCTCTGTGAAGGCTCACTCAGGATTTCTGCCAAGGCTTCTCTGGTGTTCTGATTTCATTTGACTGTTCCTTTGAGAAATTTCCATTTTATAAAGCTCCAAGCTACAGGTTTGCTGAACTTAATTACTTGCAACTGATAATGGAAACACTTCATTTGTGAGTATGTCAAAGTTTTCTGTTTTGTGTCCCATCGACATGAGCAAATTGAGAGGTGTGAACTGATGTTGCCTTTTGTGACATGTGGGCAGGGAGTGACAAACAGCTGTGCTGTCTCCTAAAGACGTGGCTGTTGCTGACTGTGCTCTTTACAAGGCCATTAACACTGCCATAATCAGATTAGAAGAACTCTGTCTGTTCTCAAAAGACTTCTTATCTGCTAACTTCAAGTTTTCTGTCCAGGAGTACATAGCAGGGGCCCAGAGATCTATAGAATTTTCATAAGGCTATTTTGCTGGTAGTGAAACTCTTTGCCTTTCTGATGATAAGTTCAGCAGGACTATTTTGGAGTGGCTGTACTTATTTCAATAGGCATTTATCAAGATAACTTTCCCTGAGTTTTCTGAAAACTTTGAGTTTTCAGAACAAGGTTTTTTTCAGAGCTAGAGCCCATATAACAATCAAAGGCAGTCTACTCCTTCTCTCTCTTGCTTTCACTCCTGAAATACTTTAATGGTAGTGCACCATAACTACTGCTGAGGGTTTCACCCTTTTTTCCAGTGGTGTTGTCTGTCCTTCTTTTGACTTGAAATTCGTTACCTAAAATATCATAAAAATTATTTCACAGTTTCTGAAAAAAGTTTATTTTTTTTTTTGAACAAAATATCTACAATGACATGGGTGACACCATAAATTTCACATTTTTAACACTTCTGACTGCAGAGAATGTCAGTTAAGTGCAATATGATACTGTAATACAATAAAAAGGAATCTAATCAAATCCATGCACAACACATTTATAGGTTTTTACCAAAAAAGGAAGTACTTTGAGATGAAATTGCTGTTAGAGAGAACTCACAGGAGAATATTTTGAAAACTCACAGACAATTTATAAATACATTATCATATAAATTTTAATTTTTTTCTCGCTGTAGCCTTTAAAAAGCCAGGATCACTAACACACAAAATACCATATATTATGTTAAACCTTTATGTCAAAAGCTTATGGCACAATTTCTTTTTATACAGCTCACAAGTCCACATTCATGGAACATCAGTAGCTACTTTAGTCCATTTCATCTGTTAATATCACTCTGATGTACATTAAAATACAAACATAAGAAATGTTTCTTGCATATTTCACAAAGACGAAAGTGAAGAAGTGCAGTAATATTCGAGAATATCAAGAAGACAGGATGAGCCAACACTACTTCTGGCATTAATCCGCTGCTTCTAGCAATCTAACCTGCTTCCACAAGCCTTCCAAACTGATAGTACTTCAGTAATTACCGTAGGTTATTGTTGCCTGAAGACACCTTTTCTGTAACCACTCCAAAACAGAACACCCATTTTATTACTAACAAGTAGTCTGGTTTGAGATTTATATTTTTCCTCTTAGTTGTCTCATAAAGGAAAAAAAGCTGTGAAATCTGATATTGTACTCATCTAAATCATACAATTGTGCAGTTAGATGTGGATAAAGTTATTTTACTACCTCACAGGGGTACTGTATGTATTACTAGCTCATTTAGCAGTTTAACATTTTAAGGCCAAATTCTATTCTGTTGGATTAGATTAATTTCTATGATAGCTCAAACGAGCAGAAGTTGCACAAAAAGTGTATCTTCTGCAACCAACCATGTCAGCTTGGGCTGGGAACGGTAGAAATAAATTAATTTCCTTCTACTATAAAATTATTGCTGAAAATAATACTTTTTCTTTTTTCTAAGGTAAAGGAAGACATTTTATCTTTCCATACTGTTAAAAAATATAAGGTTTTGTACAGTTTATTATATTCTATCTTTATCTACATTATCAATCTACAGTTCTGTAAGGGACTATACCCAGAGTGGAAGCAATACCTCACTCCTTAAATGTAAAGTGCACATTTAATCACCTAAATATTTCTGTCTAGTGAGTAAACAGAATAATCTCTCACACATCACAAATGATTCTTTATAAAGCAGATTTTGGAATGAACTATCAGAAAAAGAATCCAAAGAAAACTAATGTATGATTGAGCTGAAAAAAAATTTAAATCTTATGTAAATGCTCTGTTCTTCCTGAATTATACTAACCTGTTTAAATAATAGTTTTTTGCTGTCAAAAGTCCTTGAAAGTAAAATGTACTTTATTTTGGTGTTAAAGTAGCTGAATTCTAAGTAGTGAAATACTAGTATTCCTTTCTCCTTTTCATCCTCATATAGTTTATCAGCATTGTAGAGAAAAAAGGCATTCATCTAACCGTGTAAGCCTATTGTGTTGATATTTGAATTTTGTTTTAAAAATAAAATGCATTTTGCTGTTTGGAATTTAAGTAGAAGTTTGGTAGAGTGATAGTTGAGTATTTCTACTGCACCTATAAGTGGCTTTTCTTCTCTCCCAAGGTACTGAAGTTTTTTGCCTTTTGAGGGGTGACACAGACTTGACCACATCTCTCTTTAGTGCAGAATGAAAAGACAGTAATGTGAGAGGTTCCAGGCTCTGCTTTGGGCTTTCTCTCACCCTGTGGCCCCTGTTCTGCTATGCACAGCCTTGACTTTTCATCCTGTACCTTCCTGTTCTGCTTCTCTTTCCATCATGAAAGAGGATGGTGTGGAAGTCAATCTGCACAGGTAGAAACTACTGTCATAAAACAATATAAATTTTGCAGCAGATGATATAAATTGTTTCTCCCTGTAGTTACTGCTTCCACCCGAGCAAGTGTCCCTATAGAGACATGGCAGGATGGGGAAAAATACTCAGGGTGCCTAATCCCTTTTTTCCCCTTTATGGTGACTGTGTCAGTTCCTCAGTAGCTCTGTTACTGGGGTATTCCTCCAGATCCTACAGTATCTCCCTCTGTTCTCATTGTGTTACAATGTCCTAGAGCCAGTACTTAATTTTTGAAGTATAGGGCTGGTTCACAGAAATCACAAAAGCATGACCCAAGAAGTATGGGGTCTGCATCTATGTTGAATGATGACTTGGGACAAAGCTGCATTATCCTGTCACACAGAGATTGTGCTTATGAGAAGCCTTCTAGTGTGGCTTTGCCAAAGACTTGTCCTCTGCAGAGCCCAGGTCCAGTGACAGTGAAGTGAGGTAGCTATTACTTCTGCCTAAAGAATGGGGTCTTTTTTATATGTAGGAGGAACCCTGCCAGATACCATTTGCCTCAAGCATTATCTCCTTGATGATTATTTTTCTGCATTTCCACTGCATCTTTGATGGGAGTGCAACATAAATAGTGCAGTCTGGTAAATACTGCAGTGTATCTTTCAATTCTTGCATCTTAACACCATTTCCTACTGTATGATGATACAGTTGCAAAAAAAATCATCTCTTACAGTAATCTTAGCTGATGTCAGTGGCTGTTGATTCCAGCTTTGCACAGAGGACTGGCATGCCTGCTGGCAGTTTTGGACTATTCCCGTTGTCAGTGGTGAATAGCAGGCATTTGTGCCTTGAAGTTTCTTATTATCTTAAATGACATTTCTCTCTTTCTCTACCATGTGACTTTATACTAAGTGATTTAGGAATAATATAAATGAAACTTAAATATAAAGTTATTATTTCTTTTGAAAAACACATTATTAGTGGACTAAGAGGCTTCTGTTACCTTGGTAAATATTATGGCTCCATTAAAAAAGTCCACAAAACCATCAGCTCCAGAGAGATCTTGGTTCCATTGTATCAAAATAGAATCACATGCCAAATCTTATGCTCTTTTGAAAACAGCCCTTAAACAAAATACAGTTGATTTTGCTGATAACAGAAACATGTTAACATCCCTTTCCATACAGTATAACTAACCCTAACTTTGAGAGAGGTGAATAGCAGCCATAAATTCATGATACCCTCTCACACCTTCATAAGTGAATGAGATTTTTTTGAACATGCACATAAAGAAATCAATAAAAAAGCAGACACAATATCAGAAAAAAAGCAAAAAAAGTGAACTGAATTAATTTTAGATTATAAATGAATCAAAACTATAAAAGAATAATAGTTTTAAAATAAAGGTGGTTTATACATATTCTTTCTGACACAATTTAACAAAAGGTAAGAGCTACTATTATAAAATCTCTCTAACTTATCCTGGGAGGAAAATACTAACAAGCCAAACCAAACCCAAGGTTGCTAAGTTACAATCCCAGTGCAGTTACATTGCTTCTGTTCCTTCATATGCATCATGCCTTTGGCAGTGCACCAGATGTTTGCCTGCAGCTGATTCTGCTTTTGTGTACACATTCTGATTATCAGCAAAGCACAAATTTTAAACATGTTCAAAATTAAAATATTTTGCAGTGAAAATCAGCCTCACTTACTGGACTTACAGTATCTAATAATTCTAAATGCTGTATTTCCACACCATGG
>VZTT01027999.1:1631-13726 GCA_013400855.1 Buphagus erythrorhynchus | reverse complement strand
CAAATATCAAGTCACACTGATGCTTCATGAAAACTGAATGTCTGCAGAGTTCCTACATATAAACAAACTATAAAAATAATAGGTGCTTTTCTGAATTTAAAACTAATTGCTCATTATTAAATATCTCTAAGTATCTTAATTAGGCATACTTACATATGTTTCTAAAGAAAATATATCCCGGAAATATCTTTCTTTTAAAGAAAGGAATACTGCTCAATCCATCCTTCTCTCTGGTCTCTTTTCTAAAGGCTTTTTGTTTTTAATAAAACCAATGTGATGTGATTTTTGTTAGTGTGCAATTTTTTTCCATTTCCAATGCTTTCTAAAACAGTGAAATCCATTAAAGTCGGAGAAAACATTATTCTATACATAACAGAGTATCCTTTTTAACCAGAATTACTTTCTTTTTTCCCTGAGGACGGAAAAAATATGCTGTGGTTAAACAGGATAAAACTTCCTAAATTTTTTTCTTTCTTTTTAAATTCAGGCATGCAGTAGCAACTAAAATGATATATTTCATATGTTTGCCTAAAGTCCAATGAAAAAAAAGTGCATCAGATCAAAACTGAACATTAATGATGAAAGAGTATCAGACCTGCCTTTATAAATTAGGAGTCTATTGACAGTGAAATTGTATTAAGCCTGTACATGCCTTTGCATTCAAGAGAGCTGGACTGAATTATGCCAAATAAGAAATGTCCCAGAAATTTGAAGGATTGAAGAGAACATTATAAAAATCTATCCTAACCCTGTGGGCACTATTTCAAAAGTCAGACATATGAAAAGACCCTTTCTTGTACCAGAGATAGTCTCATAGGAAATTCCATATTACAGGCATTGCTCAATAAATATTGGTATTTATGCATGTATGTCTGTTGAGAAACCTTTATATTTATTTTATAAATAAATACATATAATATGCATGCTATAATATTATTTAACCAAATATACATAATGAGAGACCAAAGACACAATGATGTTCTCATATCAGCTAACAGAAACTAACTATTATCTCTTTAGGCTCTTTATGAGAAGAGCAACTGGAATGCATTGAGTTCTGCCTAGGGGGAGATGAAGAAGCAGTTGAGTTTATGGGTAAGAATTAAGGGGCAGGATAATATGGGTGACTGCTGTGGNATTCATACTTTTTTACAACAATATTTTTATATTTTTCTCAAAAGAAGATAATTAAATATGTTGTCAAATGACTCACATATAGCACAAGATTAGAATTATACTTAATAAAAAAATAAATATTTTTTTTAAAGAGTTAAGAAATACCACCTGAAAATCACCTGTTGTTCTCAAAGACAAGGGTGTGTCAAAATGCTACCTTATGTGTCATTTGAGAGGCATATGGGTACTTTCAGAAATAACTCGTTAGCAGAATAGTTAATAATAAGATTTTCAAGGGGTTTAAAGAGGGTTATATAAGGACTTGGCCTCTGAAATCCCACACCCTTCATTGAAAATGTCAGCTCACATGAACCTTTCAGTGATAAAGTCACACATAGACAGTCACTCATTTATGGTTATATTGTATTTAGTTATAGTTTACTTGAGCCAAACACTAATCTGAGCATTGAAACAGAAACTTCTCAAAAAATGCAAGCCACCAACAGGAGGAGCAGGTTAGCGTTTAACTAAAACTAAAATGGCAGAATTAAAGAAAAGCTTATTTTATTTTCAGGTTACATTTGCCTGAAAAGAAATGTTCCTTTAGTTGCTTTGTGAAAAATGTATTTATTAGTTTTCATTAAGTAAAAATTTCAATGAAGAATTCCACTTCTCAGGTACTTTCATAAAACAATGCTTTCCACAAATAATTGCAAAATCAATTAATATTAGTATTTATTTCTTATGAAGCTTTAGATCAGTAGGGTCTAAAGCAGAGTTACCAATAATATAAATTGTTTGAGTGGAATTGCTAGTTAAAATTCTGTGATATTCCAGACATGGCATCTTAAACACTGCATTTGCAATTATGCTTATGTTTATGTAAGACTTTAATTTAGAACATAATTGGGAATCGTGCTAAAAATGTTAAAGCATAATGGGATGGATCCCAGAAAGTTCTTCAGTTGTTACACCAAATATCAAGTCACACTGATGCTTCATGAAAACTGAATGTCTGCAGAGTTCCTACATATAAACAAACTATAAAAATAATAGGTGCTTTTCTGAATTTAAAACTAATTGCTCATTATTAAATATCTCTAAGTATCTTAATTAGGCATACTTACATATGTTTCTAAAGAAAATATATCCCGGAAATATCTTTCTTTTAAAGAAAGGAATACTGCTCAATCCATCCTTCTCTCTGGTCTCTTTTCTAAAGGCTTTTTGTTTTTAATAAAACCAATGTGATGTGATTTTTGTTAGTGTGCAATTTTTTTCCATTTCCAATGCTTTCTAAAACAGTGAAATCCATTAAAGTCGGAGAAAACATTATTCTATACATAACAGAGTATCCTTTTTAACCAGAATTACTTTCTTTTTTCCCTGAGGACGGAAAAAATATGCTGTGGTTAAACAGGATAAAACTTCCTAAATTTTTTTCTTTCTTTTTAAATTCAGGCATGCAGTAGCAACTAAAATGATATATTTCATATGTTTGCCTAAAGTCCAATGAAAAAACAGTGCATCAGATCAAAACTGAACATTAATGATGAAAGAGTATCAGACCTGCCTTTATAAATTAGGAGTCTATTGACAGTGAAATTGTATTAAGCCTGTACATGCCTTTGCATTCAAGAGAGCTGGACTGAATTATGCCAAATAAGAAATGTCCCAGAAATTTGAAGGATTGAAGAGAACATTATAAAAATCTATCCTAACCCTGTGGGCACTATTTCAAAAGTCAGACATATGAAAAGACCCTTTCTTGTACCAGAGATAGTCTCATAGGAAATTCCATATTACAGGCATTGCTCAATAAATATTGGTATTTATGCATGTATGTCTGTTGAGAAACCTTTATATTTATTTTATAAATAAATACATATAATATGCATGCTATAATATTATTTAACCAAATATACATAATGAGAGACCAAAGACACAATGATGTTCTCATATCAGCTAACAGAAACTAACTATTATCTCTTTAGGCTCTTTATGAGAAGAGCAACTGGAATGCATTGAGTTCTGCCTAGGGGGAGATGAAGAAGCAGTTGAGTTTATGGGTAAGAATTAAGGGGCAGGATAATATGGGTGACTGCTGTGGGTGTTTACCAAAAGCCACCTGAACCGACCACCCTGATATCTGCTCAAAAGCCAACACAACCAGGCACACACGGGCCAGGAGGTACAATGCAGAGCACTGATTTTTAGTAAATGTAGTGAATGAATCTTACCCAGCTGGATTCATGAGAATTGCTCCCTGTTGGATTAATGAGAAAGGCCAAAGATTGAGTGGAAATGACCAGCACAACACTGAACTAGGTAGCCAGGTCTGCTGATTGTTTTGCTACAAGATAGTTTGGATACCTCAAGCAGAACTCAAGAGGTTGTTACTGGTGATACACCTTGTCCCAGACAGAGCAAAGGCTCCACTGGCTCCTGAGAAAGCTCATTTGATGTTTTTCAGCTAATCCAGAGCAGCAGTCCTGTATGCCTACCATTCCCACCTAATTCTCATCCAGCACTACGTATCTGGGCTGACCTAGCACATCTCCACAAACCTAAGAAAGCTGTAGATAAACTGACCCTGCACTGATGTAGAGCTGTGAAATCAGTGTAGATCACTGAAGGCATGATACATCAGTTTACACTGAGTTGCAATGCAAACTGCAACAGATTTGGAATTTGAATGCAATCTGATTTGCACTGAGTGGCAAAGAAAGTGAATCTGATTATATTAAAACTGGATACTGGGAAACTCCAGTATTTGGCATAGGCAGAGAAAGTGTAAGTAGAAACTTATGCATGTGTAGTATATATAACAATGAAAACTTTAATTCTTGGATTATTTAGTATCTCAAAATGAAAAGCTATTCCTTCATAGAGGAGAAAATTTTGCTGCTGTTGAAATATTTGCTTCGTGAATATGTCTGTAGTCACTCCGGAAAAAAAGATGTTTGAAGTGTGATGATTGAAATGCCAGGTGTAGACTAGACTCATTTTACATAACAGCATTCATTAAGGAATAAAACTATCTCATTGTCATCATCAGTCCTTATTCCTGCTCTGCTGCTATGAACTTTACACTGATTTATCACACAGAAGTTGTGAAACTCTATACTAACATTTAATACTTTAGCCAGATCACACAATTTGTCTCCAGCTCTGCAGGTTTCTATTTAGAAACAGTACAGAATTGGCCAGGTGTGGACAAAATTTGCTCAGGGGTTATTATTGCTCACTTGCCCAAACACCTTTTTACAATCTATCACTTCAAGGTGTACAGGTTGAGGCAAGACATACTCTTTTTGAAACAATTGCTTCTGCAAACCAGGTTTTGCAATCATCAACACAAACTCCAAATATTGATGTTTTCTGCTCTAAAGATTCCATTTTGGATGGCTGTGCTAGAGACTGCAGGAATTGGAATTATTATTGTAAGAATTCATCTAGTCAACTGAATAGGCTGACTAGGAGAAAAGTAAACTGAATAGCCTTTTCTAACTGTGAACCATATGTTCTCTCTGAATATATTCAGCTACTGATCACTGCAGGTGCATAACAAGAATTCCTGCTGGTGAAAGGTGTGTGTTACTGAAATATATAGGGTGAAAAAATATTGTTCCACAAGATGTGGACAGATGTGGTTTTTTTGGATCTGTAAGAATGACAAACTGTCTAACTCATCCATAGTGAAGTAGAAAACTCCATCCTTTCCTTAATTAATGGTCCAGGAACCTGGCTATACTCCATGGATCTGCTCTCTAGTAAGCTGAAGCACCAGGGATCACTGCTTCTCAATTACATGCAGCAAGCAGCAATTGCTATGTACAAGATTTTAGTGACCTGCAGGCTATTCAAAACTAAATCTTGAAGACAAAATTGTTGCTTAAGTCACAGAGCGGCCTCCAGCATCTTTTTAAAGTCTGAAATTACTGATGGGATGAGAAAATAGTTAATGGCCAGGGTGACTACAAAGGCTACTCAGCCAAGATATGCTAGCCTTCATATTGTAACAGTTCACCTATTTTTCAGACAGTCCCACAGGATAAGGGAATCTGGCTTTAAAAATTCAGGAGGTATTCAAATGACAAGGAAGCCTTTTTTGAACACTGAGGTACTGTATTGAAATACTGTATTTAGCTATATAAGTATGACCTATAGCAGAGTTTTACATCTCTTAATATGGTCCTAAAATCAATAAGCAATTTATAAAGCTACTCAGAAGAACAGGAAAACAGCTGTCATGGTTTTTAAGTAGCAAAATAGCAAATTTCAAAATACAATATATAACAGAAAACATAAGCCAATATATTTAAATAATCAATAATTAGAATATGGCAAGTTGAACGTGGATCAGCAGTGCCCTGGCAGCCAGGAGGACCCAGCCATGTCCTGGGGACATCAGGCACAGCTGGCTGAGGGAGGGGATGGTCCTGCTCTGCTCTGCATTCGTCCAGCCTCACCTCGAGTCTGTGTGCAGGTTTGGGCTCCACAATTGAGGATAGAGAGCTGTCTGGGAGGATGGTGATAGGTCTAGAGGGAAAGCTGTGCAAGGACTGGTTGGAGTCACTTGCTCAGCCTGGAGGAGACCAAAGAGAGATCTCACCCTGATCTGCAGCTTCCTCACAAGGGAAGTGCAGGGGCAGACACTGATCTCTTCTCTGGTGCCCAGTGACAGGACCCAAGGAAATGGCATGAAGATGAGTCAGGGGAGGTTTAGGCTGGCTATCAGAAAACAGGATTTTCCCCCAGAGGGTGGCTGGGCACTGAAGAGGCTCCCCAGGGCAATGGTCACATCATCAAGCCTGGCAGAGCTCAAGAAGTGTTTGGACAGTGCTGTCAGGCACAGGCTGTGATTCTGGAGGTGTCCTGTGCAGGGCCAGGAGTTGGACTCAATGATCCTTATGGGCCCCTTCCAATTCAGGATGTAATGTAATGATACTCAAGTAAAGAGGAACCCGTATCTCCTTTACAAATGTGAGGCAGCTTAAAAAAAGAAAAAAAGACATTTTGAAAGCTTGCATTAATCATGCCAAGTGAGAACTTGGCATTTAAAGTTGTGTCAAATTCTATCAAACCATAATACAAATTAATGCAACATAATTCCTCAGTTCAAATCTGTTTTCAATGTGCTTATGTAAGTCAGCCTGAGATCACCAGCTATAGATGTGGAAAGGCAGCATTGGGTTCCATTCCAGCAATTTCAAATAATCAATTTGTCCTAAAATTGCTTACCTCAAACTGTATTGCCAAGTACAGAACTAGCAATGTTAGAAATTCAGAGTCCTTATTTAAGATGAAATGAATGTACAAAGAAAATCATATCTGGGAGATTTTTTTGTAATTCTGTATCTTCCTTAAGAATATTGTTACATTTCCATTTCTGATCCTAGTTATAAATACAGGGGTAAAAACAAGGCACAAGGGAAATAGCAGAGATACTTAGATAAACTATCTAAATATTTCATATCCTACAACACTGCTGTTCTTTGTTTTGGTTTTCATTTCAACAAAGTAATCATTTTGGAGTGTGGCTTATGTGAATCTTTGCTAACAACTGGCTTTAAAATAAGTCAGTCACTTCCCACATTTTATTCATAGAGTCTGGTTGTGATTTTCCCAAAATGTAGGTAAGGAAAACAGAGGCTACAACTTCTAATGCCAAAACATTTGGAAAAAGCAACAAGTTTTCAGAGACAAGATCTTTTCTGCAGGTATCTCAGATGTTACATCTCCACCTCAGATGTGGCACTGTGATCTCACAGCATGGAAATTAGAATTTCAGTTAGATTAAGAGTGTCCTAATGAGGAAAATAACCCAACTGTTCCACTGATTGTAAAGAATAGGAAGACCACACATTTCTTCAGTGGATATGTGTCTGTAACTGCAACACAGGACAGCATTTAAAAATACAGCATGCAGAGGTGAAGATTAGGCAGATACTGGTTTATCAGTTTAAATGAAACTTTCACTTTCTGCTCTCTGGCTTTCTACTGTGTTGACTTGGACCCTGTAAATAACAAGAACACTGCAGATTCTCACAACAAGGGTAGAATTTTTCCATAAATATAATGTGAACAATATGCCCATCCTCATTCTGGTTGTAGCATGTGGGTGATGGCAGTAAGGGCAGGCCCTATGAGGCAATATTATAAAATCATACCAGAGGAAATGTGTCACAGTGGCACAGCCTTATCCAACTTCAGCACATTAATCTGTGTCCTCCTGAAACCAGCTCCAGTGGTTTTTCAGAGGTGATTGCTCTGGTTTGCAGTTTCTTAGGGGGATGGAGAAGAGACATGATGGAATAATTTTCTCCTTTTCGTTTCATCCTGCCTCACTGAAATTTTTTCAGAGGGTGTTCACAGAATATTCCTTTTCTCTTATAGGTCCAGCAATAGTCCTAAGAGAAAATCACTACAGAAAGAGTTCAAATGAACTGGAGAATCATAACAAAAAACTGGGTGTGGATGCATAAAAACCCGGCAAAATTACTTAATCATACTATTTTATGAATTCAAATGGAATATTCTACATGAATATTATTAATAACCACCAGAGCCTAAAATCAACTTAAGTTCTCAAACAATACAAATTGACCAGCATGTTTCTAACACCTCCAAGATAATTAATTTACTGTGAACAGAAAGAAAGAAGTAACGTTTGAAAGGATCACACTTCATGCTTCTTCACTAGTGTTAATTTGGGTTTTTCCTAGGTTCTCATTCACAGAAGAAACCTTGGGCTAAGTTTAGGAGAATTGCAAATGAAGTGAAAAGCCCAGTTTGGGCTGTGGTATGTGAATTAGTCCTGTCCTGATTTTGCAGTGGGGATGCAGTGAAAACAAAACTAATTCAGCTTCCAAACCCACAAGTTGCCTCAAAATTTGGAAAAGATCACAAGAGACTCAGCCAAATGAAGCACTAAAACGTCAGAGGAATGTTCACAGAAGTCCCAAACACACGCTCTGAGGATATGCTGAGCTTGAGCTTCCTCATGTGATATAAAGCTCAAATCTTCCTCAAGATCAGCCTTAATGAATACAATGATTAATACAGATGGGATATATATTTAAGTAGGAAGGTCTTGTCCTTTCTCTTCCCCTTTTTCTATAGAATATTTTTCTAGAACTATTTGATCAACATCTGAGAGACAAGTTAAACTTAAAATTACATAGAATGCAATGTATTATTCATTAGATATTTCTGAATTCATTATGCACTGATTTTAACAACTCAGAACAAATTCCACATATTCTTATATAATCAGTCATCGTTAAAAAATCTTTAACCAAGGGAATCTATGCTTTTAACATAGACAACAAACACAAAAGAATATTCAATTTAGAAATCCTCAGCTTGGGAAAACAAAACCGCATCACTTATTCAGTAGTCATGAATGATCTATTGTTCTGTTCAGTTATGTCTCTCTTTTTCCAGATTATCCAAGGACAGAAGAAAGTTTCATTTGTTAATAAACTCTGGATAGCCTGAGCAGTACATCAGAAATATAGTCTAGTAACTTAGCCATATACATTTTATCCAAGAATTTATTGCAGATTGAGACATTTTTCTTAGATCAAAAGTTGAACAATTTCAACTACAAATTCAGTCATTGGTTGTCCATGTCTCAGAGTTAACACAAAACTTACTTCTACTAAAGTTCTTTAGACTTTTTCCAGGTTGCAGTGGAAGACTAAAGGAGCAAATAAAAAAAAAGTAAAGCTCCTCTCTGAAAAAGGTTGACAGCTTTGGAAACGAAAAGTTATACAGTTCCACTGCCAACAAACACGTTGTACTCTCAGATTAAACATTTTAAATAATAGGCAACTTTCCAGAAGATTTGTAGAGGTTTCTCCTTATCTAATTAGTTTAGAGGCATTACAATTGAATGTTGCAATGCATACCAGTCTGAGTCTTTGATGTCTTCTGCAGTTGACTGACAATTTGATGTCTCTGTTCCCATTGCCATTGTGAATTCTTATTGAAATCCAGTTCCACAAAACTAAAAGTAACCCTAAAATATGTGTGTGGTGTAGGAGGACTACCAGGAGTTACTGATATTCCAGACATCAGTACAGGCTACAGAGCATAACACAGTTTTCAACTTCTTATAACAACCTGAGCACCACATAAAAAGTTGTAAAAAACAAAAGTGTCAAAGGAAGGCAGTTAAAGCCCATTTTCAGTCATTACCTTAGCAGGACTTTGTTAAATTAAAGTCATAGTGTCAGCATCAGAAAGGAGAATAAGAAAAACTGGGAATGAAGAAATGTTTATTTTGATACCAAACATGGATGTCAGTTTAATTCTGGGTATGTTTTGTATATAATAGAAGGATAGAAGAAGAATATAATAAACAGGTATCTGACCATTTTATGCCAAGAGGAGCATGAAGTCTGCCTCTAGTCTCTGCCACTCTCCAGTGCTTCTTAGAAAAGAGAAAAAAAACAAAACACACACACACACAAAAACAAACAAAAGAGGGCAAAAGCAACCTTAAAACCTGCATCCCAATTTTCTATCACAGAAAATACATTTTTTCCTAAATGGGATTAGGACCAGATTGACAGGGTTGAAAGAAATGATGGGCCTGTGTCTTTTCAAACATCACAAACCACAGAATCACAGAACCATTTAGGTTGGAAAAAGCCCCTAAGATCCTTGAGTCCAACCACAAACCCAGCACTGCCAACCCACCACTAAACCTGAACACTCCATCTCTGCACTTCTCTAGGCAGCCTAATGCAATGCTCAACACCCCTTTCCATGTAGAACCTTTTCCTAATATCCAACATAAACCTCTCTTGGCACAAATAAATCCTATACCTTGAGCTGAAATTAACTGTTGCTTCCTGTGTTTTCAGGTTTTTTTCAACTTCCAAAAACCCAGACAGTACAGAAATTCTTCTTTTTATAAAGATCTCTAAGCATTCCTTCATCCAGAGCTCCCAAAACTGAGGAAGAGGCATATACCAAACAATAATGGGTGGAAACACTTCCAGGATATGCAAACAAGAGCCTATATTTGATACAACTGTTGAAACAAAGTATGTGTACTCGAAAATATGAGAAAGTGCATTCATTTCTTAAACTGATGTAGAATACACAGAGATAAAGATATGATACTATTTCTACTGGAGAGAATGTTAAAGGCATGGTCTTGGGTAAGATTAGTGATGCTACAGAAAAGAATATTACATTAAAACATATCTTGGACATCTCTTTTGTGAGCTAATTATCTGGAATAAAAAGAAAACATCTAAAGAAATTATATTTTACATGTCAAATGATTCCTTCTTGGAATGGCTTGTTTTGGAACATATAAAAGGAAGTTTTAGTCAAAAATAGAAAAAACAGTTACACTTGAGATATTAATTAATAGCCATCAAACCAGAATTAAATTTAGTTCTCTCAGAGCAGAAATAGTATTTACAAAATAAAATAAAATTTAAAAAAATATTAACCTAAGAGATGATGTTTCAGAAGACAGTTAAAACCAAAACGAAACAAAAAAAAGGGACCAACACAATATAAAGTTAACTTAAATCCTTGTATTACTAGCTGGAAGCTACATAAACACATGATACTAATCATAATTCTTTCTGGACCTTGAAGAATCAGGAAAAATAATTTTAAAAACTTCCCTAGCAAAGCAGAAAGAATCTTGGACTTTTTATTTTACATGAAGCAGAAACCTTTTCAAAAGAAACAAACAACCCATTGAGGCCAACAGAAGAGGATCAGTCATGAACATGAACTGAGGGGGATTTGATACATGACCAAGTTGTGATGAGATAATAAGTTAGCATGAATGCCTCTGCATCAAGTAATTTTTGCCTCAAATTAGCAACAATACTGTCAAGTTAGTTTAATTTGTATTTTCAGCAGGCTGTAAATGTGCATTTCGATGCCATGTGATTTTTTAAACCACTGGAAACTGTTCCTGAGCCCTGCATGTGTGAATTGCAATGTTAATGTCAAATCTGAAGAATCCGTAGACAAATCCCAAACCAGGGAAGTTGTCTACAGAAGGATGCATGTCACCAATGCTACTTTATAACAAATGAGCAACTGATCATTTGCTTTGCTCTTCACCACAACAATTTAATCAAATACCTTTTCAAGATGTACTTGTTTCAAGTAATGATGATAAACTTCTGTCCTAGAGAAAAAGTATCATTTAAAGTCACGGATAATGTGTTATGTTTTTAGTACTTATTGACATTAATATAAAAAAAAAAAGAAATTTTGCCAACTTGGGAGCTCTTATAAAGGCAGATGAGATTTTCCAAAAAAGCATGCAATATTCCTAGAAATCAGTGCGAAGCTCTTTCAATTTACTGTCTATTTTTCCAATATTTGAAACACTGAAAAGACATTGTTTCCAATAATTTTATGCAATGCTGTACACTATAATTTTCAAAAACTATGACACATTCTTAAAAATCTCTAATTTCAAAACATGGGACTTCAAAAAAAAAATTGTATCTCAATTTATTAAAATGGTAGTCATCACTAAATCAGTTCATATGGAATGCCTGAATGAAATACTTATCTGTGAACAAAAATAAGCATTATTGTGGAGACTAAAATTGAAAGACAACAGCCATTTATTCTTTCAAAACATTGCTACTGTTTCTGACAATTGAGATAGGACAAGGCTCGTTTTGACATTCCTAAACTATCTGCAAAATTGAAGTTAATTAACAGTATCTAGATAAACATTACAAAAGAACAAATGGCAGCAGCTTAAGGAAAAATTTGGTTTCATCAGCACACTAGAATTTTTGGAATGCATTTACAGCACAATCAATAAAAGGAAAAAGGTTAATTTATCTAACTTAGTATCTAACTTAGTATCTCTAAGCACTTTAAATAAAATGCTACACTTAAAAAATTTAGTGATTGCAGATAAAAAAACCTGCTTGTTAGCAAAGCTTATAACAATTTATTACTAGTTTATCAGC